>WOVY01014017.1:0-76642 GCA_013436015.1 Rhipicephalus annulatus
TGTCTGGTGACACTGTCTGGTCGGTCCTGCACAAAATCAGATTTAAGCCAGCGCTTTGACACACAACTTTCATCAACAGTTCCATATTATTTTTTGATCTAGCTGCAATAATGCCTGCAGGGCAGCTGGTACTGCCTTAAATGTGCATATGCATGTCCTCATATTATTAGTAACTTCATAAAGCTTACTGCCAACAAAACGTTCATTTGCCATCAGAGACAACACAGTCTCCTGGATATTTCATAAACAGCCCATATTCTTTACATACCAATTTTCTAGCATATTCGGTGCATTTTGCTGACACCTCAATGCAAAACTTATCAGTCTTACTGGTGTCAATGCAAGTTCTCATTTCTTTATATTGCGTATGGCTGAGTGCTAGAGCATTGTAGGTCACACACCTTATCAGAGCTTTCACTGCTTCCACTAAGTGCATGTCACGTGTTAGATAATTTTTTAACTTTTGATTATGGCTTTCCATTCGATTGTTAGTATTATTTCCTAAACTACATGCATTTGCACGATAAGCATGAACCCACATGATCTTGCAGCTGAGCCAATGTTTGTAAAAGTACTGCAGAAGGGCTTTGTCATTTTCAAGTGCTTTTTCCAAGTCCTGCAAGTGCCCTTGATATATATCTACGGTATGTGAAAAAACCAGTTTCGTAATTATATCTTTAAAATACTTCTTATTTAGATTGTTTGACTTATGCTGCATCACTTTCGTGTGTAAGTACTTTAACACGTGCCATGAACACAACAAGATTCTACATTTGGCCAGAAACTGCTGAATTACATTCATTTCATTTAAATCTTTGTCCATTACCACAATTTTGCACTTCTCCTCTACGACAGGATTCAAACAAAGGAATGTCTTTAGGAAAGACTTTAATATTTCTGATGTCTCCCGCAGAACAAAGCATAACATACAGGCCTCCCATGGCTTGTTCCATCTTCATACAGAACCGAATGCAAGATATACCCTTCTTTATTAACTTTATACGTACCATCAAAGAACAACACTTCAGGGTATTTCTCTAGTAACTGGGCCATATGCTCTGATTGAAGCAATATGTACAAGAGACCATTTTCTGTATTCTTTTCAATATGAACCTTCTACCCTGAGTTTTCTGAAAACAATTCGTTGATTTTTTCTAACAGAAGGGCTCCATGATGAGCATTGTCCTGAATTTTTTGAACTGTTCTATGCTTCATGTTTATAATATCACGAGAAGTAACGTGTTTTTCCCGTTTTCCTCAGAATGGCATCCTTTAGGTCTTTAGGTTTCACATTACAAGAAATGAACTCCTGAAGTTGCTATTTTCAGAAGCACTTAATGCTCGATTATTATTGTACCATACAAAAAATCTCGGGACCTTTTTTATGGTTGTGCACATCCGCTAAATTTACAACTTCATAATAGGGCTATAGAGAAACCCGCAGTGCAAGCTTAAGTTCAACGTTGTAACCTGTACTGTTGAAGCGTTGATGGGGTCGAATATTTTGTCCCCTCGGATTAGGATGCCCTGCGTGGCAACAGACAAATTTACCTCGAACATAAGGAAAGTCTGCTTTGTTTAAATTTTTCTCGGTACACAATGGGCTTTTATCTGATTTTTCAATACGCATCGGATGGAACCCTTCACTTTTCCATCCTTCACTTTTCCATCCTTCAAAGCTAGCTTTAAACTCCTTATAAGTGCTGAATGTGCTCCCTACAGAAAGATTTCCTCCGCGTGTGCAAATATGGCTGTGTGACAATTTTGCTGAAGTTGCTTTCTGTTCACCACGAGGTGTGGAAGCGCTGGTGTCAGCCGCACTGCTGCCCTTACACAGAACCACACCTTCTGACTGGGGGCTCACCGTGGATGTTACGACGCAGGCGTCGGGTGGCCCACAGTCAGAAGGTGGGCTCTGCTCACAAGCAGCAGAGCACAGTGGCACGGCAGTACGCCCAGTCTTCGTCACTTTGTGGTGCACACTCGCACAACTGACAAGAGCAGGAGAAACTGGTTTCTTGTTACTGTGCCCTGTCCTATTTTCGACTCTAACCCCCTTTTCTACACGGGGATCACCACGAGGTGTGGAAGCGCTGGTGTCAGCCGCACTGCTGCCCTTGCGCAGAACTACACCTTCTGACTGGGGGTTCACCATGGATGTTACGCCGCAGGCGTCGGGTGGCCCACAGTCAGAAGGTGGGCTCTGCTCAAAAGCAGCAGAGCACAGTGGCACGGAAGTACGCCCAGTCTTCGTCACTTTGTGGTGCACACTCGCACCACTGACAAGAGCAGGAGAAACTGGTTTCTTGTTATTGTGCCCTTTCCTATTTTCGACTCTAACCTCCTTTTCTACACGGCGATCATCACGAGGTGTGGAAGCGCTGGTGTCAGCCGCACTGCTGCCCTTGCGCAGAACCACACCTTCTGACTGGGGGCTCACCGTGGATATTACGCCGCAGGCGTCGGGTGGCCCACAGTCAGAAGGTGGGCTCTGCTCAAAAGCAGCAGAGCAAAGTGGCACGGCAGTACGTCCAGTCTTCTTCACTTTGTGCTGCATCCACACACCACCGACATGTGCAGGAGCACGCACAAAGTGCCATTTTACTTCAGCGAAAACAGTAACAGCTGGAGCCCTGGTGCATGCCACTGCAGTTATTGGCAGTGAAGGGTACCCATGAGCAGTGTCTGTTTCTGCGACCTTAGGTGTCACTGACATCGCACTGTGACATTGTATGGTAGCAGAATCAGACTTCCGTGCAATGTCCGACCACATTTCCTTGCATGGAGATGCAGGGGCTACAACAAGCATAGGATCTGTGGAAAGAGCTGGGAAATAAGTTACATTATTCCAATACTGTGCCAGCCCTTTTGACTGATCACTGTACTGGAATCGAAGCTTCTTGTGGTCCTTTTCTTTCTGGTGCTGCTGCTGTAATGCTCCATTGTGACTTGCCTCAAGGTCCTTGCTTGCTTGCTTGATGGCTGCACGTAGCAGGCAACCCAACAGATGGAACACAGAGGAGCACATTTACAGTTGAACCCCTCCATAACGGAAGCCCCGAAGAATGAAGTTCTCATAGCAATGAAGAAATATAACATACATGACGAACATTCATTGAGTACAAGGTGTTTTCTCTCTCTCAACAGCGAAAATATTTTAAAAACACTCCCAAAATACATGTTAGTAATATGCGACTGTTTTAGACCCCTAAACCCAGTTGAAACGGGCGTCGACGCGGGTGCTGGAAGAACGGCTGGAAGCGGACTAGGTGTAATGTTTACTCGAGTAAACGATTGTTTGAAACGCAAAGACATGGGAGGCGGGTTGGGTTTCGTGTAAGTTTTCATCGCAGATAACGTGATAAAAAAGTGTTTCCACTCGACGTGTGGTCGAGCGTTGCGGGTGGTGGAGAGGGTGAAGTGGGAGAGATGTGTGTTATGAGCGGGTGGAGGAGCCGGCAGCTGCCGCGGGTGAGACGTCAACGCGCAGTTGCGACTTGACCTACTTGGCAGTGCTCCAATACCTGCGGCGAGAGAAACGCGCTGCGGTGCGTTCGCACGGACGTACGTATGGCGTTAAACACGTGAGTCAGATGCTTCACATCTAAAAAGCCTTACATCGGCAGCGCTGACCCGACGAATGCAAAGAATAAATGTCGCGGTCCCATCAGGAATCGTACCCAAGCATTCTGCGCGGCAATCAAGCATATTCTACGAACAAAGCCACGCCAGATCTCGGACCTACTTTTCAAATAGCTTAATACCGTAATATGGTCATGAAACGTTAATAGTGGTTGCAGTGGTGGCAATCCAGCTTTATAAACGTTACATATGTACTCCTATGATGCAGCTGTGATATCGGGTTAACGTCAATTGTTGCTAGGTGCCATGCACTGAAGTTGATTTATGCAGCAGCGTCCAGGGCTACCATCCTCACTAGCACCAGCACTTCGTACCAGCCTATTGATTCTGGTGTTCCTATAGCTCAAGTTCATGTTTGCATCATTGCACAAGTGCAAACAACTGGTTATATAAGCACTTGGAATTCTTCAATGTATGTCTGTGTGGGGAACATTTGGACAAATATTTGGCATAATTTCATGACGTGCCGCTATAAAAAAATCACAACATGGTCACGCTAAGCATGCCTCCGCATGCTTCGCATAATGCCGATTCCGGAGCTACGTGGAATATGCTGAATTTTTCAGAAATATCCTTGGGCAAGACGTACTTTTGGCACGAATCTTTACATAAGTATGGGTCAGTTTTTTACAAGAAATTGTAACTCTTAGAAATGCCGATTACCAAGTTTTCATTGTATAGTCAGTGTACTTAACATTTCAAGCAGTACTCTCTTCTATATTCATACAAAACACAGCTGTAGTGTATGGCTCATAGCTGAGGAAAATGCTGGCAAAGCACAACTTGCACTTTTGCAGTTAAGACGACATAACTTAAGGGCCCACTGAACGTTTGTGTTATGCATGGTGTACTACTAAGTTATTACCGTTACTTCGTGCGATCAGGCTTACATTATGATCTGTGCATGATACAGCTCCTCAGCTGCACGATAGTGATTCGCATTGCAAAGCTGTTTTCTGGCACGACAGGCATGAGAATTTTGGGACAGGATGTGACAACGAGCATGTATTCTAAATCTGAGTGCGCCATCAATTCAGTCGATCTGTGTATAGGAGCGAAAATTTAGCCAGGTAATGGTAAAAAAGTGACGCATAGGGAAAAAACGAGGAGCCCTCAAAAATGAGGGCGAGAGAAGTTCTGTGTGCGTGTGCCTCCTTCTTTCTCTTTTTTCTTCTCTCTTTCTCTTTGAGAGCTCGCCTTTTTTTTTTCTTGCTCTGTTCTCTGTTTTATCTTTCCTCTTTGTTTTCTTTTCTGCCTTTGGATGATTCACTTTCTATATTCTTTTCTTTCCAGGTGAAAATACTCCACGGTTTCAGTTCACCTTAACTGAAACCATGGCTGTATACAGCTGGGACTAAGTACAAGCCAACACATTAGCAACATGTTCCAGTTGGTCCCAGCATAAACCACTCGAGACTGAAAATGAAACCAGTTGGTGTGAATTATTATTATTATTATTATTATTATTATTATTATTATTATTATCTTCCTTATGGCCATTCTCTTCATCCCAGAATAGCTGTAGTGCAAGGCAAATAAGTGATAAGGGCTCATTGCCTTCATGATGGTTTTTTTTGTACATCTAATGCTGACAACATTTACAGTTCATTGTATGCCAGTACAAGTTTCATTTCAAAAAGGCACAGTGTATTTCAAGCAGTGCAAACAACTAAAAACCAGTTTGTGTAAAGCACAGGACATATGCACAACCATATATTGCTGTGTGCTGCATCGAAGTTTAAATGGTCTGGCACTCCCTTACCTCCTATTGTTTAGCACCGCTCTGCCAGAGGAGGACATGGCACTGCAATTTATAGAAAGGCATTAAGCTACTCTGAAAAGGTCTAACTGCTTTGCCTCATACTGCAATCACCTGATCTTTTGGAGATAAGGTAAGTTTGCGTGGAAAACAGGTAGCCGTGCATCAGTCATTCTCTAACACGTACCTCCTTCAAAAATCCAAAACATCCCCGGAATGTCCTGAAATGACGGAAATATTCTTGTCCTGTAGGCTGTGGCACAAGACTGGCTGATACATCTGAGTCCATTAAATGCAGTTAAAATATGTACGTCTTTGTAAGGACATTATAAATACTGCCTTGAACAGTGTAACAGTGAAATACAGATTTAATGAGTAAACTGCAAATCAAGTGCAATGTTATTAATGCAATAATAATAATAATAATAATAATAATAATAATAATAATAATATAATAATAATAATAATAATAATAATAATAATATAATAATAATAATAATACAATAGCAATAATGATAATGAATATATTACTAACATGATTATAATAATATTGTGGGGTTTTCACATACAAAGAAACTAATTGCAAAGATTAAAAGGGGGTGCATAGGAAGGCGATGAGGTATGTTTATACCAAGTTCAATCTAACGAATTATCCTACTGAGTTGCAAACGAAAGCTGGTCTATTAGCACTACAAGATAGGGCAAAAATAGCAAGACTAAAGATTTTGTTTTAATTAATTCATAGTGATATAAGCATCGAGACGTCAAAAGTAATTTTTTTTCAGCCATTTTAAGTTAACACATTACAGGCACTCACAAACACATAATAAATACCCTTTTAAATCAAGTTGCTATAAATATTCATACTTGCCCCAAACCATAAAAGAATGCAAACCAAATAAGTCCTTTTGGTACTGATGCCTCATCTTTCCCTGTGTCCTTAGTTATGGTACAAGCATCATGCATAACCGAGAGGAGAGAAAACAGAGAAAGGAAGGCAGTATTTGCCGAACAGTATAATAGACAGCGCTTTCTTAAGAATTACATAGAAACTGCAGTTGGGTAAAGATAACTAGATGGCGCTGTTCCCCTACTCTCAGATTGGCTGCATGGGGGGCTGTGCCTGGATATGCATAGAACGAGCGGATCTCTCAGTCTCCTTTATAGTCATCATACGTAGTGGACCGTTGGTGGGGCATGAACGAAGCAGAGTGGCGGGCACGTTAAAGACGCTTGCGCTCAGCTCCTTTGGCACGCGTCTCATTGGTGTTACCCATGCGTCATCTGCATTCTCGAATGCGGTCGAACGCATAGACGCATGCATGGACGGACGCTTCACTCCACTCATCATCAATCACTCCATGAATATGCTGTAATTTTTTTTAATTTTCTTTTTTTCTTCTGGAATTAAAAAGTTATTATTATTTTTCCTCATTTTAACTTGCACATATGTTGTAATACCACTACTATTACTATATTCTAATAAAGCTTATTCAGCAGCTAAGTACCTCTATATCACCCTACATTTCATACAACACTACGCAGTATAGATTTAAAACTACGCTTCAAAGTTAGACTCCACTTATTTACTCATAAATTGTGCCATTTTCTTGATGGAGTGATTCATAGACTGAATTATTTTAGAATTTTCTAACACATTTGACAAGGTTAGTCATAAACGTTTACTTCAAAATTAAGTCATCTGGACCTTGGCACTACCGAACAAAGTTTAGTACTTTGAATGCTTCGCATGAAATTATTGAACTCACTTTGTGCTCAGCTAAGCCCAGCTTATTTCTTATTTTAACTGCCAATGCCCCTTCCTTGCTAACATCTAAATTTCATCATGATTTGCTGATAATAGTGTTGTCATTTGTGAAATTACGAACAGAAACTATTTTGCCACATGTTATAGATATATTGCTAAAAATTAGGCTGGAATTAATCTGAAACTCCCGCACTAACTATAAGTTAGTGCGAGATAAATACCATATTCTTTCGTCATGATCGTAAAAAATGCACGTGGCGGAGGCATACTCATCGCCACTAAAAAGAACTATTATGCTCTCTAATCAATACATCTTCACAACTAGAATCGTTATGGGTAATATGCCATGCCCCTCCCGAAGCAATAATACTTGGCGTATGCTATAGGCCCCCTCAAACTGACCCAGACTTTCCCCGCAAACTTAACGAAATGTTATCCCAGCTAACTAATAAACACCCTAACGCACGTGTTCTGCTTTATGGGGATTTTAACTTTCCCTCCATTAATTGGCTCAATCAAGTTTCACCAACCTCGGGAAATAGTGAAGCAAGAGAATTCGTCAATGTTTGCCTCAACTTTAACCTGATCCTTCAGGTAACCGAACTAACGCACGTCTCCAGTGAATCCTCAAACATTTTAGACCTGGTATTAACAAATAGCCCCGAAAGCTTAAAATCTATTGCATACTTATGTGAAATCAGCGATCACGAAGTCATCCATACCATATTTAACTTCACCCCAAAAATACGCTCTATTTTCCGCAAAACGATTCACTTGTATGATAAGGGTAATTATGAAATAATTAATCGTGAATTATAAGATTTCCTACCATACTTCGAACTCAATTTCGGTTCCTGTTCTCTCAATGACAGCTGGCTAATGCTTAAGGACAAGATAACTGACTTGACTAAAAAATTCATCCCCACAGTGAGCTTTACTGCCAATAAAAATAAACCATGGTTTTCCAAAAGTTTGAAAACACTTGAAAATAAAAAAAGCGCCTCTTTCGAGCTGCGAAGTTTAATGGTAATGCGTGCACATGGGGCAAGTACTATGCTGCGGAAGATGCTTATTATGCTGAAATTAGAAAAGTGAAACAGACATTCTATCACAATGATTTATTTAAAATTCTGAAATCTAACCCTAGAAAATTCTGGAAAATCATAAACCCGCAACTAACACGAGACATCACGCTTACAAACGATAAAAATGAAGACGTAAGCGACGCTGTTTGTGCCAATATCTTTAACTCCGCGTTCTCATCAGTGTTCACTAAAGAAGCCAACGTACCGTTTCCTACGCCACCTACTACGACATTACCAGTGATGGCGCCTGTTGTGTTATCTGTTAGTGGCATTTCATCACTAATTGACAAATTAAAACTTTCATCATCAGTTGGCATAGACAATATTAACTCCAAATTGATAAAAAATACTAAGGAAATTATTGCAGTGTACTTTTCGATGATGTTCTCATTGTTACTCGAAACAGGAATTTTACCAGACGACTGGAAGGAGGGAAAGGTCATTTCAGTCCACAAATCAGGTAACAGACAGTCCCCCCCCCCCCTAAATTATTGACCCATCTCTCTAACAAGCATCCCCTGCAAAATCACGGAACACGTCACATATTCGCACATCATGAACTTTCTTGACACCAACAATTTTTTTCATTCTTCCCAGCACAGATTTCGTAAATCATTATCCTGTGAAACCCAACTTGCTATATTTATTTACGATATGCACTCTTCTCTCGACCGTCACTTTCAGACCGATGCAATCTTTTTCGACTTCACAAAAGCCTTTGCTAAGGTACCGCACAAACGCCTACTGTTAAAACTTTCCCAGCGGAACCTGCACCCCAACATTCTTGCATGGATCACACAATTTCTTAATAACCGCTCTCAGTTTGTCTCCATTAAATGTACCCGTTCTAGCTCCCTCCCAGTAACATCCGGCGTCCCCCAAGAATCTGTACTCGCACCCCTCTTGTTCCTAATATATATTAATGATCTTCCTGTTCATGTATCTTCTCATATCCGTTTATTTGCCGACGACTGTGTCATCTATCGCACAGTTACTAACATTTCTGATCAAACTACACTCCAACAGGATCTGGATCTCGTGCAACAGTGGTGTTATCTTTGAATAATGAAGCTTAACCCCACCAAATGCAAACTCGTCTCATTTCAACGCCAGCGTAATCCTTTATCATTCTCATACATAATCTCTAATTCCGCTATCGAACAAGTTCAGTCATATAAATACCTAGGCGTCACCTTAACATCTGACCTTTCCTGGAACACACGCATCAACAACATCATATCATCTGCGAACAGATCCCTCGGTTTCCTAAAGCGTCATTTGCGTCACGCACCACTAGGCATAAACCTTTAGGCTTACAAATCACTCATCAGACCTAAACTAGAATATGCAGCGCCCATCTGGAGCCCGCACCAGATATACCTAATAAACGAAATAGAATCTGTGCAAAATCGTGCCACTGGGTTCATTCACTCTTCATATTCATATGACATAAGCATATCATCCCTAAAACGTGACATTGATATTGCTAATCTTTCTGTGCGTCGTCGCATTGCCAGCCTCTGTTTGTTTCACAAGTTCTGTCACAGTTCCCTCAATCAAGCACCTTACATCATCCCACCAATGCGCATATCTCACCACACAACCCATCCTTATTCAATCGCACGCGCACGCGCTCGCACTACTACTTTTGCTGCCTCATTTTTTCTTCGCACAGCAGTGGACTGAAATGGCCTTCCCCGTGACATTGCAGCCATCAAGTGTTCATGAACGTTTGCGCAAAACATAAACACATATTGTTTGTCAGAAGATCACTCTCTGTAACCTCCATTTGTTAACCCACCCCTTATGTAGTACCCCCTCACCGGGGTCTTAAAGGTAATAAAGTGAAGTGAAGTGAAAGTTAGCAATGCTAACCACAATTCATTTTCATTTCATTTTATTATACCCCTCAGGGCCAGAGGCATTACAGAGGGGGAGTGGTAAAAGCACAAAAAGGTAACAAAATAAAAGGAACAAAATATGCAAGTACAATAGAGACGCACTATAAGTTAGAAAGAGCCTGAGTATACAATATTAGCTACAGAATTGCGAAAATGTTTACAGTTATTAATGTTTACAATGTCAGCGGGAAGGCTATTCCAATCGCGAGAGGTTCGTGGTAGAAATGATTGATAAAAGTACTCAGTATTACATGAAGCGAATCCAACTTTGTGACGATGATCAGTGCGATGGGATACATAAGATGGTTGAGGGATGAGTCGATCGCGCAGATCAGGATGATGATACATTTTATGAAACAAGGCAATGCGTGACACTTTTCTGCGCAGTGATAATGATGGGAGGGAAAGGTCTGATTTCATAGAAGTTATGCTGGCGGTGCGACTGTAATTAGCGCGAATGAAACGTACAGAGTTGTTCTGAACCATCTCTAGAGCAGTAATTAAGTTGATATGGGTGGGATCCCACACCGATGTAGCATACTCTAATTTCGATCGGATTAGTGTTTTATAGAGCAGGAGTTTCAAGGAGGAAGGAACGTGATAAAAATTTCGACGAAGATAGCCTAACATGCGGTTAGCTTTGTTAATTAAGTGCTCGATATGAGCAGACCAGTTTAGGTTTGCAGTAATGTAAACACCGAGGTATTTATATGAAGTTACTGATTCTAAATGAATGTTATCAATGTGGTATGGTGGTGGACGGGAAGATTTTCTGGAAACACGCATGACTTTACATTTATTAATATTTAGTTGCATTAGCCATTCACTGCACCAGTTTGCGATTGCGCCAAGATCAGACTGAAGTGAGGCAACATCATTAGAGTTCGTTATCTCTCTAAAAACAACACAGTCATCCGCGAATAGGAGAATATTAGAGGTAACAACGGAAGGAAGATCATTAATATAAATTAGGAATAATAAAGGCCCAAGGACTGAACCTTGAGGAACTCCCGAATAGACATCTGTAAACTCTGAGTTAAAGCCATTAAAAGAAACAAATTGTGAGCGGTTTAAAAGGAAGCACTCAATCCATTTCAGTAAATTAATACCAATATTAAGCGTGTTTAGTTTAAGCAGTAGCAATTTATGACAAACCTTGTCGAATGCCTTAGAAAAATCTAAAAATATGCAGTCAATGATCGATGATCGATCTAGTACTTGATGTAGCGCATGAGTAAAGGTTATTAGCTGAGTTTCACATATGAGTAATGTTTTCTAAAACCGTGTTGTGCTGAACAGAAAAAAGAGTTGGATTCTAGAAAACCGACAAGGTTAGTGAAAATAATATGCTCAAACATTTTACAACATGTGCTGGTTAAGGAAATGGGGCGATAGTTAAGTGGAGATGTCTTGCTTCCAGACTTGTGAATTGGAATGACCTTCCCAATTTTCCACTCATTTGGAAGAATGGACTGATCAAGAGACGGTTGAAAAAGTTTAGTTAAGATTAACGCAGCGTAGGCCGAAGTGTTTTTCAAGAACTTGCTACTAATATTATCACAGCCGGGAGCTGAATGAAGGCTAAGTCCACCAATGAGCTCAAGAACACCAAGTGTACTGATTAGTATAGGTGGCATACTTTCAAAGGTATGGCTGTTTGTTGTGGGGTTATTAACAGCAGAACGGGCAGAAAAGTTCTCAGCAAATGTACGGTTAAAAACTGAGGCACAAATATCAGATGAAATGGGGTCGCCAGAGGAATCGGTCAGTGTGATAGCGTCATCGGTTGAGGGATTAAAAGTTCGCCAGAATTTCTTAACATTTGTGGTTAACATGGAAGGTAGTACATCGGAATGAAAATGTTTTTTTGCATCTCGAAGGGCTTGAATGTACAGCGTAGACGCTGTTGCATATAAAGCCCAACGTTCATTAGAAGGCGAAAGTTTTGCGGCGCGAAAGAAACGCTTTTTCCTGTTTGACAAACGCCGGATATGGCTGTTGTACCAGGGTGCATTTGAGTTGTTGGTTACACTGCGGTGTGGGATGTACTGTTCAGTGAGTTGAATTATTTTATCTGAAAACATATTCCAATTAGTTTGCACACTGCGATCGTCAAAACCGTCAAGAAAAAGATCAGTGAAGGTAGAAAGGTCATTGTTGATTGCCTCAAAGTCACCTCTGTTATAGTCACGAATGATTTTCTTCTTTTTCTTTGTTTTCGGGTGGGCTAAGTTAATGAAAAAATGTAGAAGCAAATGATCGCTAAGACCCGGAAGGTACGTTATGGGCGATATTATATCGGAACTGTTTGTTAGAATTAAGTCTAATGTGTTTGCAGCGTGAGCTACTATTCTGGTTGCTTGTGTACACATTTGCTGTAAGGAAAATACCGAGCAAACGTCTAAAAATTCGCGAGCTTGGGACGAGAGCGGAAATATTAAAGGGGAATGGGAATTCCAGGTTATGTTGGGAAAATTGAAATCACCCAGCAAGAGCAACGGCGATGTAGGGAAACGCGTACTAACAACGTTTATGGCATCTTGAAGTTCGCTACTGAATGTAGGCGAGGGTGAGGGTGGGCGGTAGCATACCCCGATGACTACATTCTGGTGACTAAGCGTTACCACAGCCCATATCATTTCTAGATTAGTATGAACGTGTACAGATGATGATGGGATATCGCTGGAAATAGCCAGAAGTACGCCACCGCCTCTCTGTGTGCCACGGTCGCGACGAAAAAGTGAGAAGCGATGAGCGTTTAAAAATATCTCGGAGTCGCACACTTGCCCGCAGAGCCAAGTTTCAGTTAACGCGATAATTTTAGCGGAGCATGTGTCGATCGCTGATGATAGAGAGTTATACTTGTTAAGAACACTTCTGATATTAGTAAACAGGACCGATATGGAAGCTACAGTCACATGACCACTGCCCCTTGCGCTTTCCTAGGGCTTGGAAGTTGCAGGCGGGGCAATGGTTCGTGTACTACGATTTGGAATGTTGATGATTGCATCACTATTTGGGTCGTACATGTAGCATTTTTGGTTCAGAAGCAGCTTGTTGTAGCTGAGTTTATGCTTGACGGGGCCTGGTTGACTCTTGGCAAAATCAAGTAGTTTTTTCCGAGCTGCACGTGTAGCGGGTGAAAAATCCTCTGCTACAGTGATGTTATGTTTCTTTAGGTGTATATGTGTCGCAAGTAACGCATCTTTTGTTTTATAGGATAGGCATTTAACTATGATTGGGCGACATTTGCCCTGGCTGAAGGTACCCAAGCGATGCGCGCGTTCAATGGCATCAGAGGAAAGGGGAGAAGAAAGGTGGCAATTGAGAGTGGAAATAACTTTTTCCTCTGTCATTGCCCAGGTTTCTTCAGAATCTGGGATGCCGTAGAAAATGAGGTTGTTGCGTCGCAGTCTGTCATCGTGATCCTGCACGCGTGTTTGCAATGAGCATACCTGAGCGGAAAGCTGATCTGTCTGAGTATGGATGCTACTAACTTCCTGGGTAAGTTCTTCTAGTTTTTTATAATTTTCCTCCAGTACTTCAAGCCGGTTCTGAATAGCAGTGATCTTGGTTTCGATGGATTTCTGTCCAGATTTAATTGCTTTAACATCAGCTGCTAATTCGGTCTGTACCTTCGAACTTTCCAGTGAGCGGGTGTGAACATCTTTGAGCATTTGGAAAATGACCCTCATCTGTTCCGCGGGATCTGCGGGTAAGGATGCTATGTCACCGAGCGTGTCCGAACGCTTGGTAGGGGGCCCGGGGTTGCTCTCAACATCGCCAGCGCGTAGCAGCAAAAAAGGTATGAAAAAACATTCACAAAACACTTCACACAACACCCGTGGACACGGGACCAGTATTAAGCAGAGGTTGTTATTTTTCTTTGCATATAAAGAAACGTTTGCACACACCTGCATTGCAAAAGGGAAGCGATTCAGTGCTTGTACAGAAGCACCGATCCCGTGTCCACTGAATTGGTTTGGGCTGCGCTGGCTTCTTAAACACTTGGTTGAAGTTGATGCTGCTGTCGATCCGGGGGGTTGCTTGAAGACGAGTTCATCAAGAATAGGCAGGGTAGGCATGGGCGCGAAATCACGAGGCGAAAAGATCACCACGTCAGACGCGCCGACGCCTAGATGTTCCAGCGTCGAGGGTAATGAAGGAGCGCATATCACGCCTAAGGATGCACTTGATAAGAAGGGCACGAGGAATGCCAGCTGAACCTGCATTGCAAAAGGGAAGCGATTCAGTGCTTGTACAGAAGCACCGATCCCGTGTCCACATGCTTGGCTTGTGCCAGAAATGTCGCACCACTCCTTCCTTTCTTAATGTTAACGTACAATCAAACCAAAACATGTGTACGTATGTGCCTTTAACACATTTTGTAAACAGATTTGTCCAATGCCTATGAACAAGCCTCACCAATGCCTTTTGGCCTGTTTGACACTTCAGGGCCTTTGATGCACTGTGAGGGCGAAGGCAAACTTGTGGGTCTTAAAAGTGACTTGTTTCAAGACTTTGCAATATGATGGTTGATTGAAAGTGATAAAATACTGAAGTTGATAAATGAGTTAGTTGTGGTGTCTTGTATAATAATATGCATACTCTGTGAAAAAGAAGCAAGCATGCAATTTAGTAAATTCATAATGAAAACATAATGACATCAGTGCAAGGTTGGTTGTTGTGGTAACTCACCTGCAGTTTAATCGTAATTATAAAATATGAATGTTTAACTATCTTGAGTTTCAATGAACTGGCATTTAGTTTGTGAATAACAGTAAGCTAAAGAGCATGTACATATTTTTGTTTGGTTGTACAACAACAGCGTTAGGAAATATTTTTAAAGAATGAGTGGTAAAAAATTTGTGGCACAAGCCAAGAACAATATTAGCATTGCCCATTTTGTAGTCAGCCTGGACATTCGAGAATAATTTAACAGACAAAGAACAATATTAGCCTTGCCCATTTTGTAGTCAGCCTGGACATTCGAGAATAATTTAACAGACATCTGCCCAGCCAAGTATTTAAAATTACCAAGGATGTTTCAAGGGATGACTACATAATATTTGCACCTGCATGCATGAGCTCGTGTCTCTCAAGTTTCATGCATGTGCTTCGTTATGGCAGAGCGTGGTGCAAATACACCCAATAGTTATTGGCCACTGTTTGGTACACAAGTTGTGCATCAAAACGAATTTGAAATAAATTTTAGTACAAAATGTCTCATTGCTATTTCCCAATTGATGTAATATTTCCATTGCAATATAAAAACAAGTACATCAAATACTGGCTGTATCTCCCTTTGCAGCTATAATAAGGACTCCTAGCAATTTTAAAAGTAGGAATTGATTATCTGACAAAAACATCAAGCTTTTAAAATCTACATAAGTGTTAAGAAAGGGTAAGTGACAATTGTATAGGTAGCAAAATAACTTTCCTAGAGCAAAGCAGTCAGCTGCACTAGATAAGCTGTCATGTTTAATGTGTATAACCTGCCAGCGATGAAATTTATGATACCTTTACACATTTTCTATTTATTTTAGTGCACTTAACACTTCAAATTTTATTATCTAGTAAAAAATATTTAGTTCTACAAATAATGGCGACTGAATCAAATAGAACAGTATTCAACTTGGTATGTGAAATCGTAGAATATTTTGCACACCCTTCCAATTTGGCAGTTTCAGAATTTCCCTGGGACACATACTTCTCCGTATGGTCTTTACATGTTTTCTAGAGAAAGCTTCTGGGCCGTCATCGTGAAATAATTTTTTTAATTAAGCCATCATAGCAAGTGTTATACTTGTACTTCATTTGCTTTTTGCAAAGCAGTTGTAGGGTTCACATATCTCTATTTTCAAGAAATATGAAGTGAATGAATGAAAGTATAGTTAGGCAGCTAACTGAATGATATAATGACACGTATGGACTTTGACCACTGGAAGGTTGGAGCGTGTGTTGTTACACGTGGACTTACAGGCTGTTAAGGATAGATAGACAAATATGGCTGATTGTGTGTAAGTATTAGGGCATGTCAGTTCAGATTAAATACCAGACAAAGATTACAGGCAGCAGTCCTGATAGATGTGAACTGTTGGAAGCAGTTCAAGCTGGAAAAGAAGTGGTGTATTTAATTATGACACATTTGTTGAAAATTTGAAAACCAGGAAAATTTCTCAAGCAGGCAATGTTAAGTGATGTTTTTGATGACTGTGACATTGCACACTGTCACTCTGCACATGTGTCTGTTTCTTTATATATTTTCTACCAAAGCCACAAACAAAGATAGATGGCAGTTAACTCGCGTCCTTTGTTTCCTGTCTTATGCAAGTGTCATTCTGCACTTTATTACCTTAGAAGTACTTGTTGCTAGGCAGGTTGGTATAACATTATTAGGGAAAATTCTAGACGATGCGAATGTGTGGTGCAGTGTAAATATTTTCTGTAGTTCAGCTGCGACCGATGCTCTTTTTCAGTGCTTTTTCATTTTTCCAGTGGTGCTTAGGCATCTATAATTTTCCCCTTAGCTTAATTACCTCCCTGAAGCTATGCATCATCTTGCCCATTAACAATCATTGTTAAACTATTGTATGTGGCATTGTTGATGCAAAATGACCTTAGAGTATATGCTAAAGCTCCTGCAGGATCACTGGCTGAGTGTGACAACCAGTTCACCATTTATAGGACCCGAAGTATTGACATTTTCAATATATTTGTTCGCACAGTGCTTCATTGGAGTCATGCAAGCTTAAAAAATGGTGCTCCCACAACGAAATTTTTCTTCCTGTGCTGTGACCAGCGGCAAAACTATGTAGACAATAAGGAAAAGGGATCACAACTAGGCTTGGCTCTGCAATGTCTGCCTCAATAACTTAATGTAATGAATTAATGCAAGTGTGCTTATATCACCATGGTGTTGCCAGTTTATTACTACATTTGATATGAACCTCTGTTCGCTCCACCATGGTGTTCCTAAGGGTGTACACAGTCTTACCTCTGAGACAGCATTGCCAGAACTAATTTCACTGTCACAATCTTGAACAGGTGTGCGACAAGCATGCACCAGTGCAGAGAACACAAGAGAAGTGGTCACTGCTTACATGTTCAAGGTCGTATACACATACACCGGACTATGATTTTGCAGTGTCTTACATTTTGAGTGGAGTATACATCGTGATGGCGGGAGCCATCTCTGTGGTCACCAGCTAGACTGTCCCAATGTGGATATTGTTGCTTGAGACAACTGTTTAGGACAAAAAAAGGGCACCGTAGAAAAAAAAATATTTTTAGGCTAATGTAAGGGCTTGTGGTGAGGAGACTCTCAAAAGGTATATGGTGTGTCATCTTGCAATAGAGAAGCAACATTTATACCTAGTTTATGTTAGTAGGAGTCTGCTAAACATTGGCCATACAAGATTTTGCCTAGCGAAGGATGATGTCCAGAAGATACCCTCCTGAAATGTTAACCTGCACCGTCCTCCCTTGCCCTTCTATGGGTACTAATTTCTTCAGTGGGTACTCTTGAAGGGCTTGTGAATAAGCTCAATCTTACCACCTGCTTTACCCAAGGGCAAATCCTGCTGTTGGAACTTGTTTGCTTGGCAGAAATTTTTAACAGGAAAAGAGACTTCACTCGTTACACAAATAAAGCTACAGCATTGCAAGATTACTATGATGTTATGTACATAGACCTCCCACATATAGCTCACTAAAATTTCACCACTTACCTCTATGGTGAGCCTGATTAAGTATTAAGAAAGCATGCAAGATTCTTGATCCTATACTTTTTAATCAGTACATGAACCTTGAAAAAACAAGATCATCACGTGCAGTCCGTAAAACCAGTGCTTATGAACTGCAATGAAGCCATCGAAAGCATCAGCAAAAGTAAATTTGCCCTGCTGGAAAGCGAATTCTGCATGAGGCCTGTAAATGTACTGTTAACAAAGTCTTTTCGACAACTTCTTTATGTCTATTTCTGCAATTTGCATAATCCTGTTTCATGCATACCTTGCTGTCCACCCTATAATTATTAACCTGTGAGTGTTACTCAAGTGACCATGCTCATTTAACATACCTGCAAGCCTCAGTGCTAACCTAATGAAATTGGAGACTTTAATAAAGTAATGCTCTCTAATGCTCACCCCTTCAAAAAAGTTTTTAGCATCCCCTGAAAACTCGATGATCAGAGATGCGATGTATCTCCACACCTGAGGACAGACATTTCTCCAATTACAGCCACATTAGAACAACAAGCAGCCTTTCTAAGATGCTTGAATACGTGCCATCATCTCAGGTCAACATGTTTCCTGAAACCACCTTGCTGTTAGTTATGCGACAGAATGGTTTTCATAAATTATTTTCGTGCTAAGCTCAACTTGCCCCATGACAAACTGTGTGTTTATTTTTAGACCATTCTTGGGGAGCTATTTTTCTTGATATAAAAAAAAACCGATAAAGTGAAGCATGAGCTTTTAAAAGGAAATTTGCAAAACTTGCGCAATTATCTTCAATAACTTGCCTGAGTATATCTTTCAATAATAGTGATCATTTTCATTTTGGAGCACATATCTGATGGCACAAAATCTGGAGTACCTAGGAGTCTGTCACAGGTATTTTTCACTTCTTTATTGGGGGCCATGTAACAATTTTAAATTATTCATGCGATATACTAGAAATTTACTGCAGTGTGAATCACTTGCCAGAATTAAAAAAAATAATTATGGGGGGAACATATGGACTCTTTACAAAGGCTGAAGTTGGTGCTGATGCCGTCTGTTGCATGACCAGTAATGAGACCACGGAGGAAGGAAAGGCAAAGAGAGGGCACGCCCAGCCGGCGCAGGGCGTGAAAAATGTGGCGGTAATGACATAATGGCGACCATATTCACTAGGCACAATGGCGGCGTTGCTATGGTTACGTGTTGCGCAGTGGAGCTGGTCTAGCAGTGAGCGGCCGCGGCTGGCGGCGGCTCGTGTGCCTCCCTGGGTCTCGTGCTGAGCCGTGGCGGACAATATTATTGGTTAGGCAGTGTTCTTCTGGCTGTTACATTACTCTTAGCAATGTTGACAAATCCCTTTGTCCATCACGGGGTTTCAACAGTGCGTAGAACAAGTGCATATCCATGTGTCGTGTGGCGGATGATGTGGATGAAGCAGTTAGTGTTCAGCGAAATTGCGTTGGGCACCATGACGAAGCTGAATGACGACGAACGCCTTGCAGGTCAGTGACGGTTGAGCAGTGCTCCTGCTTGTGACAACGGACGACGCTGTTGAGCCCAGCAGACGCCGTGAGGACCATGTGCACATGCGTAGTTTCGTGTTGTGTATATACAGTAACAACTTGCATGTGCGTATTAAAACACCTTTTCTGTTCCGCTTGGTACACTCTCCACCAGCATTGCATGTAATCTCAACGTAACAGCAACCACGTTCAACTGTCACTAGCACCGTGCTCAAAGTCACCATGGTCGCATAATGCTGACGCCGGTAAGTTTCACGCGGAACACAGGACACAGTGGCAGGATGCTGCGTCGGCCTCGTGGCGGAATGCAACCGTAGAAGGCGCACGACTGATCATGTTGTCGGTACAGTTGCTGAATTAATGACGTGAAAGCACTCGCCGTTGTCAGTGCATCTAAAAAAATAAAAAAAAATCAAATCATTTTATTTTCCCAGAAAGAAACAGGTTCTGGAGAGGTTCACTGGCTAAAAGCTGTTCATGGACAGCTTGACGAGGCCAGTGAACCCTATACAAGGCAGGTGGGACGATGACAAAAGATGTGTGTAACAATAAAGACCATAAGCTAACATAACAATACCAAATACGGTGTAATAAAAACATATATATACATTCCTACGAAACATCCTGATACCAGCATAGCAACAGAAGATTACATGGACGTGAGCAAAAAGGAAAAAAAACAAAGAAAGAAAACAAAAAAAAAATCCAGCAACCATAACACCTTTATTGCCAAGAAATAAAATAATAAAAATAAATAAATGATGAAAATATCAGGGAAGATGCATGCAAATTTGATCCTTGTGTATGTGCTGCATCATACAATGTACATATCATATCAGACAAACAAAATTATACAGACTGAATTATATCATATAACCTATTCGGTACAGCATGGATGCATACACTGAAAGAAAAATGAATTGGTACTATCGTACAGACAGCACATTTTACAACGTGAAAAAAGTTAGCCTATATTTACAAAAAAGGATCGTAGTTCTTTTAATGAGAAACTGTTTACATGACTGTATTTATTGAGAATCATTGGTAAATTGTATTGCAATGTTTGAGATTTGTAATTATTGCGAAACCTCGGAAAAAACCAAACAGCACTGCTTCTTGTTCCTAACAAAACATTTTTTGCAGTTAGACATGCGGTATTTTTAATGAATTGTTTAAACGAAATGGAAGAGAAATAGTAGGATCGCAAAATGCGAAAGATATACATATATTCCACTTTACTAATACCATAGTCCCGACACCCAAGTTGTGTTGATGACAAATAATCTAACTTAGCGACATGTCTAATAATTTTTTTCTGCATGGTCTGAAGTTTCATTATGTTCGTTTTAGTCGTGGTTGCCCACACCAAACTTCAGTAATTTATGTGCGAAAGAAAAAGAGCATGGTATATTTGCAGTTTCACCTTTGCGGGTAAGATATATCTACAACGAGCTAGCACACCAACTACACTAGAGGCTTTTTTGCAGATGTCAACGACGTGTTGGTTCCAGCTGAGGTTTGATGAAAACGTGACGCCAAGAATTTTATGTTCATCCACAAAACGAATGTCTTCACCTGCGTAAACTAACGCTTGTGTTGATGAAAATATTTTGTTTTTAGCTCGGAATACGATGGCTTTTGTTTTCAGTGGATTAATTTTCAATAAATTTTTGCTAGACAACAAGAAAAGCTTGTTCAATAGCTTATTACACCGAATAATTAGCTCATTTGCGTCAGGGCCTGAAAAAAGTAAGTTCGTGTCATCAGCATATATAACAAAGCTCCCACTGGGATCAATATCCACGATCTCAGTTATGTAAGCATTGAATAATAGCGGCCTCAGTACGCTTCCCTGGGGCACACCATTTAGAACAGGTAAATATGATGACGTATGAGTGCTTAACTGTACGCATTGCTGTCTATTTTGCAAGTATGACTTTATCAACTGAAGTGACGTGCCACGGATTCCGTATGATTCAAGCTTAAGCAGTAAAATGGTATGATTAATGCAATCGAAGGCCTTGCTGAAATCAAGAAAAACAGCTAACGTGAAAAGATTTTGTTCAAAATTTTGCAGTATCATTTCCTTAAGTGTTAATAGGGCCGTCTCCGTTGAACTTCCTTTCCTAAAACCAAACTGAAAGTCAGTGATTATATTTCTGGAGCAGAAGAAGGCAGATATACGCGTATACATTACCTTTTCTAATCCTTTAGAAAACACAGAAATAATAGATATAGGTCTATAATTAGTCACCAGGTTACTGTCACCACCCTTGAACAACACAGTCACTCTGCTTCTTTTCATATCTTCTGGAAAAACACCCGTCTCAAGTATCAAATTGAAAATGTGGCTGAGCGCTGGAGTAATGAAATCTAAGACATATTTTATAGGTTTTATTTGAATGTTGTCAATGTCTAGTGCCTTACTGTTCTTTAGGTTCATGAATGTCGTGTAAATTTCTCGTTCATCTGTTGGTGCTAGAAAAATACTGTCGGGGCGTTTATTTCCTGGTGTAGCCCTGAAAGAGTTTGCCTGCAAAGGCACGTTTGCTGATAAACCCACATTGACAAAATGATTATTCAAGTGATCCGCAAGTTCTTTACCAGCGAGCTCGACATTGTCAACGGTAATCTTAGCTGGTGCGGAGTCCCGCTTACCGCGACCAAGCACATCATTAATTAAGCGCCAAACAACGTCAGGTGATTGCTGGGCGCTTTCAGCAAACATTTTCTCGTAATAAGTTACCTTAGCTCGCTTAAGCTCCCGATTCAGCTTGTTACGTGTTTTTTTAAACTCTGCCAAATCTGTCACTACTCTTGATTTCAAGAATAAGTTGTAAAGTTTATTCTTAAGTCGTATCATACTAGCAAGATGGGGGGTCACCCATGGTTTACGTATTTTTTTCAATAGTTTAACTTGCTTGAATGGGAAGTGTTTTACGTATATACATACAAAGGCAGCAAGAAATTTTCGATAGGCTTCGTCTGCAGAAGTTAAGTTGAAAAGAAAAGACCAATCATTTTCACTAATATCCTTCTTAAAAGATTCCAAACTGTGGTTTGTTACAGTTTGTATTGTATATGGTTCACGATACATCTCCTTAATATTCGGCTTGTGGGAATAACCCATAAATACCGGGCAATGATCACTTATATCTGATGAAACTGTTCCGCACTGAAATACACTGGCTTCGATATTTGTTATTAATAAGTGAAGGCACGAGACAGATAATGGTGCAACACGTGTAGCTGTGGAAATAACATTCCTAAAACCGGCACATTGAATCATGTTCGAAAAATTCATAGTAATAGGTTTATCATTCAAGATATTGATATTGAAATCACCACCACATACTAGTGTAAAATTATTGGACGATACGTAATGCAGAAATTTATCAAAAAAGCTTTGAAAGCTCAAAATATTGCCCCCTGGAGGACGATACACAGCAGCTATCATGTCTGAATTGTGTCTGAGTGCCAACACTTCGTAGTCCTCACATGTGACACAGAAATCTGATCCTAAATTATACTTCCAGCGACCGTCTACGTGAATAGCAACGCCTCCACCACGCCTGTTACGACGGTCAAGGAAAAATGCTTCATATCCATTAAACTTCTGCCAGCAGCTTGCGCCGTCATACCATGTTTCAGTCATCATGATGACTTGAAACTTGAAGTGGAAATCATTGAGAAGGTAGTGTATGACGTCACTCTTAGACTTTGCAGATCGAGCATTGAAATGTAACACAGTCGAATGGAATCTGTTTTGAGTACTAAGCAAATGAGGCAATACGAACTCGTGGTATTCCATCTTTCTTGGACCAAACAGTGAGCCCTTACGAACAAGTAGTTATCTTAGATAAAGAACTTTCATCATAAATCTGAATTACAGCTGAAAGCTCGCTCTGCCTCGCGAAAATCTTGCCATTCGCTGTCCACACAGATTTCCAGTTGCATTCATGTTTTTTTCTTATTGCCATTCCAAGTAGCCGTTTCAATGTCGGGCAAAGGTGCTCATTGATGTATATCGGTGTCGAGATATCTAGTCCCACGTCTTTGTTTGTTAGTCGAGCCTTCTTTGCTTTCCTCAGAGTTGCATCACGCTTCGCTCTTGATTTGAATTGTACAACGATGTTGGATCGCTCAGGGTTTCGCGTAGGCACTCTGTGACAAGATTCTATGTCGGCTTCTCTGATCGGCTCATTAATGGCACTTCCGATCATTGACAGGATATGCGGCACGCTTGCATTTTCTTGTCTAGCAACGCCCTGAATTTCTAGATTGACATTGCGAGAGTACTGCTCGGCAAGCAGAAGTCGCCTTTCCATGTCAGCACCTCTAGACTCCAAAGCTGTGCACTTAGCCCTAAGACGCTCATTTTGTTTTTCTTGTTCAACATTTACCGAGACCGCAGTGCTCAGCTTTTGCTTCAGTTCCTGAATAGTTTGGTGAGCAAATTCAATGCTGTTAGTCATATTCCACTGCTCAGTTCTTAATTCTCGAATTTCCGTTCGAAGATCCCGTTCTATCATGTCTTTATACTTTGCAAGCTCTTGTTTGAATTCCGCCCGTAGTTCTTCCTTAAGCTTTAACAGTTCCTTTGCCATAGTTCAACAACAACAGTATGCGCTTACGCGTTCGTTACAAAAAAAGAAAGTCACCAATTTCACAAGCTTGGCAGCGACGACGAGAAAAAAAAAAAGAGAAAAAAAAGCTACAATGTTCAACCACTAACCTGCAGCGAAAAGGCAGCAAGGATTAGGCGATATCGAAGCGTTTTCGTCGCCACTGCCAAGTGAAAGCCGTCCGCAGCCGACGTAGCCTTTTATCGATGTCTCCGCTGTCCCGTGATGCTGCAGTGCCGCCGGAAACAGCTGACGGTAGCACCTCCTGGTCGCAGTTTTCTTGGGCCAGCTGATCACGTATGCACGTGCGATGATCTGCGCCGATTCCAGTGCGAAGTGCAGCTGTGCAGAAGCAGCGATCTGCAGCGAAAAGGCAGCAAGGATTAGGCGATATCGAAGCGTGTTCGTCGCCACTGCCAAGTGACGACGAACACGCGTTTGACGAGCGCGCGTTCTCTCGAAGTTGCTTCGTTGTCGGCGAGCTGTTACTCCCTGTTATTACTCGGACGAAGCGATTTCGCTGAAGGTGTCCCACTGGCTCAGATTTATGAGCCCAGTTCCATTAGTTTCGGATCGTCACGACACACGCGCTGCGCAGCCCACGTGCTTTCCGAGCCGGAGAGAGAGTCGTGCCTTCTGCTTTACATTCAGATGTAAACAAGCGAGGAGAATTTGCCTAGTCAATATGGCTGACTTCCGGCTTCATCTCGGCTTCACAACGAGTGACGTCAGGGCCTCTCCTTACCTTTTTCCTTCTTCCGTGAATGAGACAAAGCACGGCGCATCGCATTAGGCCTAAGAGTAGTGCTAAACTTCCATTTCACACACGCGCGTTATGTTCTTTACTGCAATACACTGCAAGCACTTCACCCCATGACAGTGCTGTATTGCGGCAATATTAACTTTTAAAAAGACCTTTACGGGTTAGCAATTGAAGCTCGACAATGCTCCCAGCAATAAAATTTCTATTTTATTACATATTTTTCATTTTTATACACTTGCCTAAACTAGTGTTACCAGCCGTCCCGAATTTCGCTGGACTGTCCAAGACTTTGCCCGCGCTGTCCCAGTCGGGACAGATGTCCCCAAATTTTTCCGGACTGTTCAGTAAAAGAAAAAAAAAGAAACGTTTTGTGTTATAAAAGGCATGCCAAATGGCATGCGTCCAACTGATCACACAGACAAAAAAATGTTGCTGTGGATAGCTGCACGGAACTTTAACTGGTTGCTGTTAATAAATAAACTTACTGGCCTCATCAATAAATTCATACCTGTCATCACCGTGAAAACCCAAAGCACGGTTCCTTGGTTTACTCAGCAGCTCCGACGGTTGAACAACAATAAAAAAAAACGTTTATATAAACAGGCCGTCCAAAAGGATACCTTTAACTCTTAGACGAAACACAAAAAATGCGATAAAGAATATCAGTCGCTTTTGAAATCTACTCGCCGCCATTTCTTTAACCATGATTTATCATCTATACTTGCAAATAATCCACGCAGATTCTGGCGCGTTGTTAACCTCAAATGTTATCCTGATATAGTACTAAGCAATAACGATGGCGTTTCAGTTCCCACATCCCAATGCGCAGATGTCTTAAACCAGGCGTTTTCGTCAGTTTTTACCGGAGAAAACGTTTCAACCGCTCCCATATTGCATAGTTTCAGCAGCACAGTCATGCCGGAGATTGTTATCAGTCAGGCCGGTGTTCTGTCCCTTTTACAGAAACTAAAAATTTCTGCCACCTTGGATGATATAGGCTTAAATATTAAAATCCTGAAATCTATATCATTCAGTATCACCCCCTTCTTATGCGCTCTGTTTTCACACTCTTTGTCTACCGGAACTCTACCCCAAGATTGGCTATCAGCTAAAGTCGTCCCCCTCTTCAAATCAGGTGAACGTTCCTCACCGCTAAATTACAGGCCCCTTTCCATAACTAGTACCACTTGCAAACTCATGGAGCATATCATACACACTCAAGTAATAAACTATCTCGAACGTCACAATATCATTTTCAATTTTCAGCACGGTTTTCGCAAGGGATTTTCATGCGACACCCAACTTGCCGGTTTTGTTCACGACCTTCATAAATTCATGGATGCTGGTTGCCAGGTCGACGCCATTTTCTTAGATTTCGCTAAAGCTTTTGACCCCGTTCCTCACCACAGATTACTACTAAAGCTAGAACAACTTGACATTCACCCTATAGTTCTTGCATGGATAAAAACTTTTCTTTCCTCCAGGTCTCAATTCACCCTTGCTATGAATTTTTATTCTTCCTCTTTACCGGTAACATCTGGTGTACCTCAAGGCAGTGTTCTTGGTCCTCTACTCTTCCTCGTTTACATTAATGATCTACCGAATTCTTTATCTTCACACGTTCGACTTTTCGCGGACTGCGTAATATACCGTAACATTTCTTCTGATTCTGACCGCTTAGCTTTGCAATCTGACCTTAACAAAATTAATCATTGGTGTTCAACTTGGCTTATGTCGTTAAACGTTTCTAAAACAAAGTGCATGTCCTTTGCTAACGCTGCTACACGTTTTTCTAGTCAATACTCGTTGAATAATATGACACTTGAGTTAACATCTACCTACAAGTACCTCGGTCTCCACTTTCAATCGAATCTATCTTGGCACCGTCATATAGAAGTCACTCTTGCAGCTGCTAACCGGTCTCTCGGGTTACTGAAACAAAATCTTAAACAGGCTCCATCGCAGTTAAAAAACTTGCTTTTACCAGTTTAATTCGCCCTAAAATTGAATATGCCAGTGCCATTTGGGATCCTCATCAATCCTAAATCGTATCAAATATTGAATCTTTGCAAAACCGAGCTGCTCGTTTCATTTACTCAGATTATTCTACCTATTCCAGCGTAACTAACTTAAAAAACCGTGCTGAGCTAGAGGATTTGGCCATTCGTCGGAAATATGCACGCCTATCACTTTTCCACAAACTTTACAATCACCTATCATTACATGACAGTTTCTTTGAACCCGCCTGTTCCATCTTTCCCCGCCGTGATCATCCTAACAAAGTCAAACGCCCGCTATCTCGCACACTTCGTTTCGCTCAGTCATTCATCCCGCGCACTATTATTGAGTGGAACAGTTTGCCTGCACATATTGCCACCGAGAAGGACTCGGTAAAGTTTTCAGAGCTCATGCGCATTACGGTGACTAACTAAATATTTTTTGCTTTTGTTGTTTTGTTTTCTTTCGTTTTTCAACTATTGTATAACGCCATGCAGTTGCTGCCCGTATTCATGGTTTGCGCTTTGTTGCGGTTGTCAGGTTGCACTGTATCTTGCTGTACTGCTTTTTTCTGTTTTGTTGTTTTTTTCCTTCAAACCATGTTGTATTGGCCCCCCCCCCCTATGTAATACCCTCTTCTAGAGGGCCTTTAGGGGTAACCTGAATAAATAAATAAATAAATAAATAAACACTTCAGCTGAACTTTAGCGTCAAATTTTATTAGAGCATTCTAGAGCGAGAGGAAGTGTCACGAAGAGCACATAGCAAAATTTAGTGCCACATCAAGAGACCGACGCAATGAAGAGAAGAAACAACGAATTTGTTTGGAAGGCACCGCAACAAAGAAAACTAATTTCCCCACCCACACACAACTACCTTCACTGTTAGTTACCACAATCTAAACACACACTGCTAAGCAAACAAATTGCCATCATCTGCAACCGCTGAATAAAGCCACTCGGACAAGAACGTTCTTTAATTCCTACTTGTGAACTTCGTATCTATCCCGCGCACTTACACAAGAACAAGCTTCAACGAAAGCGTTGGCACAAGTATATATTCCCTTTCAAGTGACACCAGCTGTTTGATCGGTCCTCAAGCAACACGCATGCACCTACCATACATCCGCGTAGTACACGCGTCAGAGCACAGAGGAAAGAAAGGTAAGGAGAGGCCCTGACGTCACTCGTTGTGAAGCCGCTATGAAGCCGGAAGTCGGCCATATTGACTAAGCAAATTCTCCTCTCTTGTTTACATATGAATGCGAAGCAGAAGGCGCGACTCCCTCTCCGGCTCGGAGAGCACGTGGGCTGCGCAGCGCGTGTGTCGTGAAGATCCGAAACTAATCGAACTAGGCTCATCACTCTGAGCCAGCGGGACACCTTCAGCGAAATCGCTTCGTCCGAGTAATAACAGCTCGCCGACAACGAAGCACTACGAGAGAACGCGTGCTAGATGCACGGACAACGGCGAGTGCTTTCACGTCATTAATTCAGCAACTGTACAGACAACACGATCGGTCGTGCACCTTCTACGGTTGCATTCCGCCCCGCGACTGACGCAGCGTCCTGCCACTGTGCCCGAGTTTCACGTGAAACTCACCGGCGTCAGCATTCTGCGACCGTGGTGACTTTGAGCACGGTGCTAGTGACAGTTGAACGTGGTTGCTGTTACGTTGAGATTACATGCAATGCTGGTGGAGAGTGTACCAAGCGGAACAGAAAAGGTGTTTAAATACGCACATGCAAGTTGTTACTGTACACACACAACACGAAACTACGTATGTGCACATGGTCCTCACGGCGTCTTGCTGGGCTCAACAGCGTCGTCCATTGTCACAAGCAGGTGCACTGCTCAACCGTCACTGACCTGCAAGGCGTTCGTCGTCATTGAGCTTTGTCATGGTGCCCAACGCAATTTCGCTGAACACTAACTGCTCCATCCGCGTCATCCGCCGCACGACACATGGATATGCACTTGTTCTACGCACTGTTGAAACCCCGTGATGGACAAAGGGATTTGTAAACGTTGCTAAGAGTAATGTAACAGCCAGGAGAACACTGCGTAACCAATAACGCGGCGCAGAGCACAGATATTGTCCGCCACGGCTCAGCACGAGACCTGGGGTGGCACACATTCCGCCGCCAGCCACGGCCGCTCACTGCTAGACCAGCCCCACTGCGCAACACGTAACCATAGCAACGCCGCCATTGTGCCTAGTGAATATGGCCGCCACGATGTCATTTCCGCCACATTTTTTACGACCTGCGCTGACTGGGCATGCCCTCTCCTTACCTTTTCTTCCTCCGTGCGTCAGAGCAACATTCACAATTCGCATTTCACACGGCCTTTATTTGATGCTCGTTATCATTGCTTGTGACCAGCCCCACTGCGCAACACGTAACCATAGCAACGCCGCCATTGTGCCTAGTGAATATGGCCGCCACGATGTCATTTCCGCCACATTTTTTACGACCTGCGCTGACTGGGCATGCCCTCTCCTTACCTTTTCTTCCTCCGTGCGTCAGAGCAACATTCACAATTCGCATTTCACACGGCCTTCATTTGATGCTCGTTATCATTGCTTGTAGATTTGGTGGCAAACACTTCGGGCTGGTAGGTGTTTTGTGCTTCGGGCTAATGAGGTTAAATACTCGATAAGCACGGATGAGAAGCTCATGAACACGGCGACATCACAGGAATCAACAAAAGCGGCAGCGGCTTGCGTATGAATCACTTTCTAACAACAGAAAGCGACCACGACCCCACGGGCAGAGGCGGTTCTCACCATTTCAAACAGATTACAGTCCAATCCAACACCAACATCGGAGAAAAAAACATCACGACTAGAATACGATGAACCCGCCCCAGACTGTGTGTCACAATAGAGAAATAAGAAAAGGTTAAGAGAAGACACTCCCATAGACCCCAGCGGCCCAAGCGACCCTAGCACACCTGGTGGTTGGTGAGAGCAAGTGTCGTGCGCTTCCTGTTTCGGGTTCACTGGCGGAAATTTTTGAATTACTTTGCCTAACCGACGTTTGGCTATGACGAAAGTTCATGATTTCAGACCACTTTTCATCGCCCAAATGGATAGCTTTTGTAGGTCGTTTTGATTTATCAATTCCCTGTTTTGTTCTGTTCAGTGGTTCGTGCAAATTGGTCGTGACGTGATTTTTATTTCGATTAAGTTATAATAAAAAGAGATGCAGGCAATGATAATTCACTACGGTTTTATTCATCGCGCTTGTGTTTTTCTTTTGGAACAAGGGATCAATGTGTATATCAGTCAAAGAGACAGAGTATCCGCAATGTTTTATTCAAAGGCAAGGTAAAGTCTGAGAATATAAAAAGCACAATATGACAAAGGTAGACAACAAATGCATCTCGCCTTACAAATAAATTGTAACAAATACAGAGAGAACACAGACAACGCACCCATCGCTAGAGTTGGCAGAAGCCGAGAAGCTGGTGAAGTATGACACACCGGGTCAGTGGGTAAGTAAGGATCTATGGCAAAAACACAGCGCACAATGCTGATGAAGAAGGAAGAAGTGACATATACACAGCAATGAAGTCACGAATCACGCCTGGGGTTAACCGAAATAATGCATAGAAAAAAAGAGCGCACAGAAACCACACGACACAATATAGCAGAAAGGCAAAGGTCCAGTGTGCTGGCTGTGCTTAAGAACAGCTAGTCCAAAATGAAAAAAAGCAGACTTGATGCCTGCTTGTCCTCAGAAAGGTAGGGCTTTGCAGCTTGCTCACTACGTGAAAAACAAACTTTATGCTACAACACTGGCAGGTCTTGTGGCTCTTCTTATGCGTCGCCTTCATCAAAAACTTAAGATCCCAAGCGATTTGCGTCTGGGTGTTGCTGTGACGCTTGCGAGCTAAAATAGATTGTAGTCATCACTTATCCAGAATTGTGGACCTTAATTGGTGCTGCGAGAGCGGTATTACAGGGCTAATAAATAGCAGAAGGAAACCACTTTGGCTCATTATTTTTCACAAAGGCTCTACATCGCACGTTATCACTCACAAGCTATAAAAAATTAAATGGCAGCGTCCGCAGCCCCATCAAACGCTACAAGTTTGGGTATTCTTTTGAAAATTTTGATGGGCGAGATGAGGAGGTTGATGAGAAGCTAAATACGAAAAGCGTGATAAACGTGAACCGTGCCCACTTCATACTGTGTTCCTTACCCGCTCGAAGACATTTCAACAAGCGGTTTTGTTATCGATATATTACTTGAGCTGGAGAGATAAAGCATAAACATTGACCAAGCGACCCACAGAAAAGTGTACAGTTCGCTCGCATTTGCCATAAAAATACAGACAGGATACCCAACATTCTTTTTAAGGTTATGCAAATCAATTCGAGCGAATACACAGTGTACCTACTGCTCATAGCGGGTAACCTAAACAATGTGTGGAACGAAGGAGTGGTTAGTCCAGTTGAACTGAATATAAGCATATAAGACCATAATGAAGTCTGCTGTAACGAAGTAATAACATAACAAAGCTATTGCAGGATTCGGCTCAACTCGAATACTTTAGTGTAAACCCGCCGCTAATTGCTAACCTTTGAACTTGTCAAGCTGTATGCCTGAGATTGAAGACTGGAACCTAACCTTATCTAAGTTTCGGCTCACAAAACGCACATGCCAACATAAACGAACCCGGCAAAACATTTTCAGAAACTTCGTGCGACACCCAGCAGAGCAGAAATGAAAATCGCCAACACTTGACAGATGGCGATACAAAACATCGCACACTTTCAGGTGATGTGCAGTGGCCTCAATCATGGCAAGAAAGTGAGATTCAAGTTGTTGTACGTATGCAAAAGCTGCTTCTGATGGCACAGTGAGATTCCCAAAAAGTTTGCTGGGGACGTGGTATGCTTTGAGCATTGTGAAATACTGGTGGGTCCGCTGTGCTGCTACTTTGGCTTGCAGATGTTTAATGGTTTGCTTGTACTTCATTGATGGAGACATTGTTGCTGGCACACAGGAACGCACTGCAATAAACAAAAAAATGGATGTAAAAGCGAAGAACAACTAATCCCATACGAGCACTTTCCTCGCTCTTTCAGACCCAAGGTGCACAACTTTCTGTGGTGCAAAGTTTTCAATTCCACTACCAAAAAAAAAACATTCACAATGTTGACAATGCACAAAAAAATGAAAATCACTGAGAGCCCACCCTTACATTATGCAAGTGCACACGTAGTGTCCTTTTGAGGATAGTTTCCTCAGAATGTCCTAAACATAAAATAGCACATTAAAAACAGCTGCAATAAAAGCATAGTCACCATTTTCTCTAGGGCACTCAGGCGTGGAGCTGTTGGCGGAGACATCTTCTGGAGGGTCTTGTGAAGCTTGTTCAGTGCCTCGGATAGTGCTGTCGGAACAATCTTGCGAGCGGCCTGCGGAAGTCTCTCTATCAAACCACTCTGATGTTGAAGTGAACATACAACTTACCGGTCACACAAGTTCCTTTTGTGACAGCTGAACGACTGGTTAAGGTTTTCTCCGGCAAGATGAAGTCAGCATAAATTCTTTCACCAGCTACAAGGGAGCTGCCACTTGCAGAGGTTTGGTAAACAGTCAATTTGGGTAAAAAAGGAAATCGTGACACTGAACGCACCCTGCTCATCGGGGCACCTCAATGTGTGGGAGCCGCTTTTTGAAGCCTCTACCGCAGGTCCTGAAGAAATGAAATTACGACAATGTGTCAGTAAGAGGCTTAAAATAACACAAACTGAAGCTCATCCGTACCTTGCAGTGCAGCTTCTGCAGTCATGTCACAGTCACTATTTGAAGCGACGCTCGGAGAACGTGCATATAAGTGCAGTTGGTACAAGTTACAAAGCTTGTAGCATGGGGAAACTTAAACAGCTCTTTCAAACGCATAAATTGGTCGAACGTGGAAGAAAAGAGAAGGCACCAACTAGGAAACAAGAAATTTGTGATTTTTTGAATTATCAACAGTGCCAGCTTTCACCGATGAAAGGTATATGTACATGTGCACTCAGGCTTGAAGATAACGTGAAATAGCCCTTTAATGTCTTTCAAAACAAGTTGCGCAGGTCAAGAGCACCAAAAAACGACAGAAATGTAAAGCTGCTGTTAGGAAGGTAACAGCCCACAATTCACAAAATTTAAAACTTTCAAAGTGTTACTTATATAGTGAGGTTTCTCCATCGACTACAAAGATCTTCGCGGTTAACTGTCGCCACTGATTCAATACAAGTGGCTGCTATTGCACATATCTGAGTTTCAGTCAATCACTTACATGGTGCAGCTGGTTGCACACTGGGAACAGCCATTCTTGTAAGCCTTGTGTGCCCAAGGTCCATGAAACTTTGAGCAGTAAAATGGTCGCTACAAACCCTGTACGTTGCGTACAATAGGCTGGCGGCTTACTCAGGAGATCATCGCGTCCAGCATACTGAATTTATGCTTTCACCCTGCATTGGCAATGAACTATCAGCTGAAAGGGGAAGTGCTTGAATAGTGATTTTTTATTGTTACCCTCACTGAGCAAGTATGACAGTAATCCTAAAGACATGCAAACCATACAAAAGCTTTAACACACCTGCCGTCCCGTGGTATGCGGAAGAAACTCGTCCCAGGCTTCTTGTGGGTTCTGGCATTGTTGAAGCACCACGATACACAGCAGTAGCTGCCGTAGCTTGGACCGCAGGACGGCATGGCATCAGCGCGGTCTGAAAATGTTAGTAAGTGGATGCTTCGCTGTCAAATTACGAAAAAGATATGTGCACGTCATAAGTGTACCAACAAACCCCTTTGAATGATTAGCTAATCGATGCACAATACAAAACTAGTGATACATCTCTGACCCATAAAACTCTGACTTACAAAGATATACGTCCAGACCACGTACAAAGATCTTCAGAAGTTTCCAGGCCGATATCCCTTGTAATGCAATGGTATCGCGGCCTGGGAACTTTAAAACACCTTCGTACGTACGCAGTATCAGCAGTACATTGGGAAGAAAAATCGTAGTTGAAATTTGTGCAGTAAAATTATATTGGAAACTTGAGTGAGTGAGTGAGTGAAACAACTTTATTCGGTCCACAATAGACGCGAGTAAACTCAGCGTCACCTGGCTAGGCCCACTCGGGGACCATCAGGTTAAACCTGACGGCCCTCGCGCGGGCCCTCTGGACGGCCAGGATTTGAGAGGTCTGGTACCTGGGCCTTAATGAGTCGCTTCATTTTCTCTTGGGTGAAAGGGGGACCGGCAGAGGCGCAGCCCCACAGTACATGCTCGAAGTCCGCATAACCACCACACAGGGGGCAGTCCGGGCTTGGAAACCGTTCAGGGTACATTGTGTGCAGTGCCGCAGGGCTCGGGTAAGTGTTTGTTTGTAGCAGTCGGAGAGTAACAGCTTGGGCCCTGCATAGCGAGGAGTGTGGTAGAGGAAGCAGTCTTCTTGACAGATAGTGGTGCTTGCATATCTCGTTGTACGAGCAGAGAGGCTCAGGTCGCCCAGGAGATGACGCGTTACCCGGCACACGGTCAGTCAAACCTCGTGCAGCCGAGTGCGCCTCCTCGTTGGGATTGAGCGAGGCACCCTCAATGGTTCCAAGGTGCGCAGGAAACCATACCAATGAGTGATTTTCGAGGTCTTTGACTTTTTGAATAATCTGTAGGACCTGGGGAGCCACCATGCCCATCTGGAAGGCCTTGATAGTGGCCTTGGAGTCTGAATAAATTGTGTCATGTACACCGTCCGTCAATGCAAGAGCAATGGCAACCTGCTCTGCAACGCTGGAACTAGAAGTGCGGATGGTAGCGCAGCTGATGACTCTGCAATCACAGTCGACGACCACTGAGGAGAAGGCTTCTTCTTGAATGTACGAAGCAGCATCGACGAAGCAGGCTCGATCCTTGTCCAAGCGGGCACTGGCGAGCAGAGATTTACCCCTGGCTCGTCTTCGTGCTTCGTTGTAGGTTGGATGCATATTGCGCGGCATCCGCGCAATCTGGATCTTGGATCTTACGTCGTTGGGCAGCTTCACAGCGTCAGGACCGACAGCCGTGGGGTTTCGTCCCAGCATGCCGAGTATGGCTCTACCCGCTGGGGTGCCAGACAGTCTGACAAACTGTGCAAACTCTTGGGCTTCGACAATTTCTTCGAACGTGTTGTGGATTCCCAACTTCAGGAGGTCTTCCGTGTGCGTTCGAACGGGAATGCCAAGGGCCAGCTTGAAGACTCTTCTGATTAGGGCATTGATTTTGTTGCGCTCCGACACGAGCCAGTTGTGCATAGCCGCCGAATAAGCGAGGTGGCATAGCACGAATGCGTGGATAATCCGGATCAGATTGTCCTCCCTGATTCCGTGGTACCTGTTAGCGATTCTTCGATTCAGTCCGAGGGCGCTTTCGGTCTTGGAACAAATGCGTTTGACGGCGGCTCCATTGGCTCCGTTAGACTCGATAAACATTCCAAGGACCCTGATAGTGTCCACCCGCGGAACTGGGGAGCCGTTACCGGTGAATAACGTAATGTGGCTCTCCATTGCTGGCTTCCAGGACCGGTGAGAACCGCCTCTTGGCCTCTTATTATACAGTAAGAGCTCGGACTTAGCGGGCGAGCACCTTAGCCTGGTGGGGATGAGATAGCGCTCCGTCACATCGATGGCCTCTTGCAAAGCACTCTCGACCTGACCCTCACATCCGCTGAGGCACCAGATGGTGATGTCGTCTGCGTAGATCGTGTGGTTAATGTTCGGGATTTTGTTCAAGGCCCTCGACAGGTTGATCATGCAGATATTGAACAGCGTCGGGGAGATCACCGCCCCCTGAGGTGTCCCTTTTGGCCCAAGGGTAATTTCGTGGGTCAAAAAATCGTCAATCTTCAGTCTTGTGGACCGCGACGAAAGGAAGGAGCGCACAAAATTGTACGCCCGCTTGCCGACGTGAAACTCAGACAAGCTCTTGAGAATAAAGGCGTGCGATATGTTGTCAAAAGCCTTTTCCAAATCCAATCCAAGAATCGCCTTGGTGTCGGTGGAGCCGGAGTCAATGACCTGGTGCTTGATCAGCTTCATGGCGTCCTGAGTCGAGAGCCCCGACCGAAAGCCAATCATGTTGTGGGTATAGCATTCGTTAGACTCGAGGTGGTCAGTGAGGCGGTTGAGCATGGCGTGCTCGGCCACCTTCCCGACGCACGACGTCAACGAGATTGGCCTAAGATTCTCGATGCTCGGTGCCTTACCCGGCTTGGGTATCAGTACTGTGCAGGCCGCTTTCCAGCTCTTGGGAATGAGACCGCTGCGCCAGATTTCGTTGATCTTGTCTGTAAGAAACTCGATCGAGTCGTCGTCGAGGTGCTTGAGCATTTTGTTGGTTACCCCATCTGGCCCAGGGGCGGATCTGCTATTGAGGGATGCGAGAACCCGCTTGACCTCAGCCACGGTGAAGTCCTCGTCCATCGATGGCGCGTCGCGCCCCTCGTAGTCGGGAAACTGGGGAGGTACCGGATCGTCCGTGGCCGCCAGGTATTGGAAACGTCAAAAAAATTTGTGAGCAGCTTGCACTAGTGGCACAAGGCTAGCGAAGAAACGAAGATGATGGCCACTTGGCTAGTCCAGATTTGCCTCCGGCACACCAAGAACTATTCGTGTTCCAAGCCTTCGAGAAACGCGTCGTGAAGCATGCGAGGCCCAGCAAACGCTTCTGAATATTTTGCACCGAACCACCGAGCCTATGATCTAGCTGCCCAGCTATGCTCGGCGCACAGACGCTCGCGTCCGTGGCAGACGCAGCACGCGTCGCCTCGGCTTGACGCCGTGCCGCCTTTGCTATACTGCATACGTTGCACAATGTTGACGTCTAGCCACCGCATAGAGCCACAAACTTTCTTTTTAGCGAACCTCCCAGTCCTTACAAGCTTCAGAAAAAGGTTACAACTGCGTGAATGAGACGCCACGTAAGAAACAAACTCGCACACACGAAGCGCAACGTGTGTGTGTGCATCTTTCTATGTTTGTTGCATGGTGTCTTATTCGCGCAGGCACGGACGAAGGAAAAAGGTAAGGAGAGGGCATGCCCAGGCGGCGCAGGGCGTAAAAAGTGTGGCGGAAATGATATCATGGCGGCCATATTCACTAGGCACAATGGCGGCGTTGCTATGGTTACGTGTTGCGCAGTGGAGCTGGTCTAGCAGTGAGCGGCCGCGGCTGGCGGCGGAATGTGTGCCTCCCCAGGTCTCGTGCTGAGCCGTGGCGGACAATATCTGTGCTCTGCGCCGCGTTATTGGTTACGCAGTGTTCTCCTGGCTGTTACATTACTCTTAGCAACGTTTACAAATCCCTTTGTGCATCATGGGGTTTCAACAGTGCGTAGAACAAGTGCATATCCATGTGTCGTGCGGCGGATGACGCAGTTAGTGTTCAGCGAAATTGCGTTGGGCACCATGACGAAGCTGAATGACGACGAACGCCTTGCAGGTCAGTGACGGTTAAGCAGTGCTCCTGCTTGTGACAACGGACGACGCTGTTGAGCCCAGCAAGACGCCGTGAGGACCATGTGCACATACGTAGTTTCGTGTTGTGTGTGTACAGTAACAACTTGCATGTGCGTATTAAAACACCTTTTCTGTTCCGCTTGGTACACTCTCCACCAGCATTGCATGTAATCTTAACGTAACAGCAACCATGTTCAACTGTCACTAGCACCGTACGTGCTCAGACACCACGGTCGCAGTATGCTGACGCCGGTGATTTTCACGCGGAACACGGAAGCAGTGGCAGGACGCTGCGTCGGCCGCATGGCGGAATGCAACCGTAGAAGGCGCACGACCGATCGTGTTGTCTGTACAGTTGCTGAATTAATGACGTGAAAGCACTCGCCGTTGTCAGTGCATCTAGCGCGTGTTCTCTCTAGTTGCTTCGTTGTCGGCGAGCTGTTACTCCCTGTTATTACCCGGATGAAGCGATTTGGCTGAAGGTGTCCCGCTGGCTCAGAGTGATGAGCCCAGTTTCATTAGTTTCGGATCGTCACGACACACGCGCTGCGCAGCCCACGTGCTTTCCGAGCCGGAAAGGGAGTCGCGCCTTCTGCTTCGCATTCATATGTAAACAAGAGAGGAGAATTCGCCTAGTCAATATGGCCGACTTCCGACTTCATCGCGGCTTCACAACGAGTGACGTCAAGGCCTCTCCTTATCTTTCTTTCCTCCGTGCGCGCAGGTGTATCCGTTTTCTGAAAAAATGACCCAACAAGACCAACAATATGTCATTCAACAAGGTTCGCTTGAAAACGTGCCTCACCTGTTATTTCACGCACGAAAACACCGACGCAGCCGACGTTGACGAAAGCGACGAAAGCTTCTCGCTGTCAGTCATGCATGGGCTTGTCGCTGGGTAGATGGTGTTTATGACAGTACGGCTGAAGAAAAGTAATCGCGTAAGGTGTGTTGAATAAATTGTTTTTATGTATAAAGAACATACCGAATTTGGGCGTATAATTATTATTTTGAGAAAACAATTCTGTTGCATTGATTATAACTGTTTTTTTCGCGCTTGCGCCCTCTGACGTTTGGTGAGAGCACTAGTTCGTTACGTAATTGTGACGCACGTCCTGAGGCCAGGCTTTGCGGAGTGTCCTCTCTTCTCTTCTTCTTTCTCTATGGTGTCACCAACGCCTCCTCTAAACAATGCCAGGGGAATGGCTCGCGCTCTCAGCGGAGTTGGCCTGCCTTCAGTTTTAGCAAGCGCCGTGCGGTGGCGCTCGCGACCAAGAGGAGGAATGCGGCAATAATGAAGCACAGAGCGTTGTGGGGATACAATAGGTATGAGGTGCTTCGAGGTCTGTGGAAGGGTGTAATGGTTCCAGGGCTTACTTTTGGGAACTCAGTGGTGTGCATGAGGGCAGAGGTGCAATCGGGAATGGATGTAAATCAAAGGACTGTGGGACGCCTCGCGTTGGGTGCTCACGGGAAGACGACAAACGAGGCTGTAAAGGGCGATATGGGGTGGGCAGGTTTTGAGGCGAGGGAAGCGCAGAGCAAAATAAGGTTCGAAGAAAGGCTAAGAAATATGAAGGAGAGTAGATGGGCAGAGAAGGTATTCCGTTATTTGTATAGGAAGAGCGTGGACACACAGTGGAGAAAAAGAACTAGAAGACTCACTAGTAAATATACGGCTGGTATTGTAAGCCATATGTCAACAAAGAGCGTTAAGGGAAAAGTCAGGGAGGCGGAGAGGATTTACTGGATGGCAGCTATGGAGAAAAAACCGGCTTTGAGTAACTACCGAAAGGGCAAAAATGAAATAAGGAGGGAGGCATTTTACGATAATTCAAGGGGAAGCGCTTTACTGTTTGAAGCGAGATCGGGTTGCCTTAGAACGCGTAGTTATAGAGCAAGATTCAGTAAAGAAGAAGAACAATGCACATGCTGCGGGAAAGATAAGGAAACGGCGGAGCATGTTCTGATTGAATGTGGAGATATCCACCCAGGTGTACGTTTGGGCACGAGCCTACAGGAAGCCTTGGGTTTTAGGGACAACAATGGAAAGCTGAACACACCCGCGATTGAAATAAGTAAGAGACGGTTAGAGTATTGGTGGCAGAAAATTAGAGAGAAAGGACAAAAATAAATATTGGAAAAATAAAATATGGACAGTGTGCCGTAAATGGCAGAGAACTTAAGCTGAAAATTTACCTTTTTTCCATTAAGATAGAATTTATCGAAGTAGAGGCATTAGGCCAACATCAAAAAAGAAAAAAAGGTTTTTTTTTTTGTCGAGCCTGGTGGCATACTTGTCACCACCCCGTTATAAAGGGGACGCTCATAGCATCCATCCATCCAGTTCAGTTGGGGCTGTCAAGGTGGATGAATGTGTTTTTTGAGCACTCCGGATCGACTGCGCAGATAAGTGTTTTCGCATGTTTTGAGCTTGTCTTTATAATTATAAGGCAGCGGTTGAAATCTTTGTAGCACTTATTTTATGGTACGGCTTTTTCGGGGGCCAGTCACCAGGTATTTATTAGTTAGTGCGGGTGTGTGTGTTTGAAACTTTTTTGTTGTGGTTTTTTTCCTTTTGCCACCCCGTGGGGGAGGTGCGCGTACATTGAACACGCAAATTTTTGTAGTAGAGCTTAGACTTTTTTTTCGTAGTGGAGGGCTCGAGTTTAGTAATTATCGAGTGTAGGGACAATTGGTGTCAGAAAGGCATGGTTAAAAACACTGTAAAGTGTTCAGGATGTGGAGTGGGTTTGAAAGTGGACCCAAGCATAGAAGCGGATGGAGAAGAGGCTGACGCGAAGTGTAGGCAATGTGAGGTCGAGGAAAAAATGGAGAAAATGATGGTTGCCCAGAGTGAACTGCTGATGAGAATCGCCGAGCTCGAGACTGCGTTGGTGACAGAGCAAGAGAAAACGAGGGCAATGGAAGAAAGACTGAAGTCCGCCGAGGAAGCGCTAGCGAAGCTGAACAAAGAAGCGACCTACGGAGAGAACAGTAGGGAACCGGCAACCAGAACGGTGGAGAAGAAAAAGCAAGCAAGTTTGAAAAAAAAAAACAGGTTTAGCCGGTTCAACTGTCGCAAGGCCAAGCTTCAGCGAGGTAGTGGTGGGGCAGGGAGGGAACAAAGCAGCCGGTGTCACAGGTGCAAGTAGCCCCCAGGTGCAGAACGCTCCAGTGGAAAAGTCACAGCATATGATAATCGCCGGGGACTCGAATTTAAATCGATGCACAGAAGCCATCAAAGAGAGGGTACGAGGTGACAAGAGGGTTGCAGTAGGGGCGTTCCCAGGACGCAAGCTTGAAGCAGTCATGAGGCAAGCGAGCGCAAAACTCAAAACAACAGCTGATAGACGAAACCTCGTGATAATTTCAGGTGGTTTAGACGATGTCTTAAATGAAGATACAACAGGACTAGCAGCCACACTGGCCAAAGGCGTCGATGACATGCGCGCCACTTCTCCTAAGGTAGAGGTAGTGATACGCACGATACCGGAGGTACCGGTGCGTGATAGCAACCTGCAAAGAGCGGTTGTCAACGCAAACCAAGAGATATGGCGGATGAGTCGAGAGAAATGCTTTGAGGTGGTGGGAATAAACAGAGAGGTGCATAGGTGGGGTGGTTTTCAACGAGACAGAATTCACTTCGATGGGCGGCTAGGTCAAGAGGTGGGTTGGCGACTTGCAGGACGCGCCGTAGCTTTTTTGGGGGGCAAGCGAGCCCTTCGGGGTGCAGGATAGCTAGTAGCGAGGAAAACAACCAGGGAGACTCTTTGACAGATGCTATGGACAGATACGATTCCAAAGCGGCACCAATATTTAAGATACGTAGATTCCGGGGCATAAATAGACGTAGCCACGAGCGCCGAGCCAATTCAGACATAGGGTATATTAATATGCAGGGTGGTAGGAACAGGCTGAAGTGGGAAGAGATAGAAGAACAGCTAAGGGAAGAGAGGCCGATGGTATACGATTTTGTAGAAACACATCTCAGGGACACGGAACAACCTCCGAACAATACGGACTACGCGTGGGAATATTGTAATAGAACAGAAGGCAGCAGAAAGGGGGGTGGCATTGGGGAATTCATTCATAAAAGTACAGACTGGCAAAGGGTCAAGCAGGAGTGCAAGGAACATTTATGGCTAAAAGGGAAAGTAGCAGGTCAAATGACACTCCTTGGTTTCGTGTACTTGTGGACGGGAGAAAAGGCCAGAGAGGAAAACCAGGCAATGGTAGAGTGTATATTAAAGGACATTCAGGAGTTAGGAAGAGAGTGCGAAATAATTATACTAGGAGACATGAATGCGCACATAGAAGATATAGATGGGTATACCGACCCGACAGGCAAAATGATCATGGATATGTGTGAAAGGCTTGATTTGATCATTTGACACAGTACCGAGAAGTGTGAATGGCAAATAACATGGGAGGTAGGAAGGCTGCAGTCGACGATAGATTATGCACTCATGTCACATAGGATGTATGATAAGCTCAGGGGAATGCACATAGATGAAGGTGGCTCCAGAAGTCTGGTTAGTGATCACAAACGTATCAAGCTAAGTTGTAGAAGAGCAGTGAAAGTGGGAAGGAGACAAGATGAGCAACTACAGGAAAATTTTTATCCAGAACGGCAAATGGAAATAGCCACTAAACAATTTGAGAAAGTAATCACGAAGGATAATAAGGCAGTGTGGACATACACGAATCTAATTAGACTCTTCGAGCTAGAGCTTGCTAAGACGCTTGACAAGTCACCCCGGAAAAGAAGACACAAACCCAAAAGTTGGTGGGATGAGGAAGTTAAGAGAGCCATAGCAAAACGTCAGGAAGCCTCTAGGGAACACAGACATGCTAAGCAGCGGGGTGAACCGACAGATGATGTTGAAAGAAAATGGGAAACCTTTCTAAGCTGTAGAAGGGATGCATCCCTTCTGATCAATGAAAAGATTAGAAGAAAGGGAGCTCAGTGGCCGGCAGAAGTACATAAAAAAGATAAAAAGGCAGCTGCGAAATTTTGGAACCATCTAAACTCCCTAAGAAATGAGACGAGCCTAGAGCAGAGTTTTATAACTACAGCCCAAGGTGCTAGCCTAGAAGGGGACGAAGCTATTGAATATATAGGAACAAGGGTGACAGAAAAATTTCAACAAAGAAGTACTTTTTGCACCACAATAGACAAGGATGAATCAAGTGGTGCAATGGCTCCATTTTCACAACGAGAGTGGGAAAGGGCTGAGAAAAGGGTTCCGTAATACATCAACAGGGCCAGATGGCATTCAAATTAGGCTGATAAAGACATTAGATCTGAAATCTAAGCAGGCTTTGAGAGAGGCAGTGAGCACAACAATAATCGATGGTGAAGTTACCGATGGATGGAAACTTAGCAGGATGAGCATGATCTATAAAGGAAAGGGGGACAAAGCTGACATAAACAACTACCGTCCTATAACAGTGACATCAGTGGTGTACAGGCTGGCGATGCAGATTATAAAGGAAAGACTGCAGGCATGGATAGAGGATGAGGGGGTGCTGGGGGAGCTGCAGAATGGGTTTCGGAAACACAGGAGTTTGGAAGACAATCTGTTCTCACTGATGCAGTGCATCGAAATAGCAGAAAAGGAACACAGACCCCTGTGGCTAGCATTTTTGGATATCAAGGGAGCGTACGATAGCGTGGTTCAAGAGGAATTGTGGGGAATACTAGACACACTGAGTGTGGAAGATGGAGTCACTAATCTTTTAAAGGGTATCTATAAAGGTAACAAGGTAGTTTTAAAGTGGGAAAAACAGGTATCCAAGCCTGCAGAGGTAAAACGGGGGCTTAGGCAGGGGTGCCCCCTGTCAACCTTATTATTCATGATGTACCTACAAGGATTAGAGGCAAAATTAGAGGGAAGTGGACTGGGCTTCAACCTCTCTTTAGTCAAACAAGGAAAATTTATTGATCAGGCACTACCAGCATTAATGTACGCAGATGATATAGTGCTAATGGCCAACAACAAGGAATATTTGCAGAGATTGATGGACATCTGCGGTAATGAGGGAGATAGGTTAGATTTTAGATTCAGTAAGGAAAAATCAGCAGTCATGATTTTCAATGACAACGAAGGTAGTGAGCTTAGAATACAGGAGGTCACACTAGAGATAACAGATAAATAGAAATATCTGGGCGTATGGATAAGTAATGGGACCGAGTATCTGAGGGAACATGAAATATACGTGACGACTAAAGGTAACAGGAGTGCAGCAGTCATGAAAAATAGGGCACTGTGGAATTACAATAGGTATGATGTTGTGAGAGGAATATGGAAAGGGGTCATGGTTCCTGGGCTGACGTTCGGCAATGCGGTCTTGTGCATGTAATCAGAAGTTCAAGCAAGATTAGAAATTAAGCAACGTGGAATAGGTAGGCTTGGTTTAGGAGCTCACGGGAATACACCAAATCAGGGAGTACAAGGTCATATGGGATGGACATCATTTGAGGGCAGGGAAGTTAGCAGCAAGATAAAATTTGAGAAGCGACTGAGAGAAATGGGGGAGGAGCGTTGGCCTAGGAAGGTTTTCAGCTACTTGTAAATGAAGAATGTCGATACAAAATGGAGGAAGCGAACCAGAAAGTTGACTGGTAAATACTTAGAAAACAGCAGGTGGCCAAACGAAAAAGATCTATCGGTTAAGAAGAAAGTGAAGGAAACGGAGACTGACATGTGGAGAATGGGCATGATTAAGAAGTCCGCACTATACATCCATCGAACTTTTAAGCAGGAAATTGCCAAGGAAAGGATCTCTGATTATACTCGGGGTAGTTCTCTACTGTTTGAGGCCAGGACGGGAGTACTGCGAACCAAGACATCTCGGGCCAAATACGAAGGGGTAGACACAGTATGCAGTGCGTGCGGAGAGGAAGGAGAAACTGCCGAACACTTGATAATGTTCTGTAAGGGGCTTCACCCTATAGTTAGGATGATGGCGCAGAGTTTTTCAAAGCCCAGGGATTTAGGAAAAGTGAGGGCAAAATAGACTTTAAGCGGGTAGACTTAACTAGAAAGAGGTTATCTGATTGGTGGCTAAAGTCAAGGCACGAGTGAAAATTATACCCTTCACTGCGAAGCACGAATCCTCAACTTCATTTTTTAAAGGAAAAAAAAAGATAAATGTAATGGTTTGTTTACTAAGTATTACGGCTAGGTGGCGTTAGCCGCCGCCCGATCTAAAGGGTACAGCCACATCCATCTATCCATCCATTATCACGGCAGCAGGCGGTACCAGCTAAGCGTTTTTCATCTGCGGCCCATAGGAGCGCGTCAGTCCAACACCACCTAGACTTTTTTTCTAGGTGGTCTAGGTGGTGTTGGTCAGTCGAGAGTTGTTCGAGACCTGAAACTGTACACCGTTGTTTCAGAGGCTATGCAAAGTGTTGCGTTGTTGCACCGTCCGCCACAGGTGACGCTAGCGACTGAGAACATTCTAAACTAAAGGAGAGAGAGGGTGTGGCAGCCGTTTTTCTTCTCATGCGGCAGGCATCTTCTAGAGGAGGCATTGGTGTCACAAGCTAGTGAGAAACTTTACCTGAACCACTGAATAAAAAACGCCTAAATCGCCTGAAAAATGTTTTGGCAGCTTCTCCTGCGCCGCGCGGCGCAGCAGCCATCCCCACACAAAAACGGCTCCTGCGCCGCACGAAAGTGACGTCACTTGAAAGTTCATAACCTAAAGCTAGTAAATTGTGTAAATTATTTTGCGTAATGCGTTAAACCTACAAAACATTTACTAAGCAGGTGTTTAACGAGTCAATTAGCTTAGGTGTGTTAATTAAATACATATTACAAGTATTTTGAATACAGGAGGCGCCATGGGCGCTGCGGCTGCGAAAGGTAAACACTGCGAGATAGTCGACAAGAGTGGCGATGTGGGCTTGTTGGTGAAACATTTGATAAAAACATTTGAAAGAAATTCTACTATCTCGCATTTGAAAGAAATTTCTTTCAAATGCGAGATAGTAGCCGCCTGCGATGTGTTGATGGTGAAAACGCCGATGAAATCGTGGCCATGGCCCAAGCCACTCCCAAAGAGGACTGGAGTGTCGTCGCTGCTTCATGTGATTGCTGGATGCCTAGTTGAACCTGGTGGTTGGAGCTAGCGTGGCCATCCACCGCGCCGCAGCTTCATCTGAGTGTGTGCGCCATAAAGTTTCTCAGAATGATGTGCGGATTACAGTCGTTGGACGTACTGCATTTTCTAGATTGCAATGCCAAGCGTGGTGTTGACTAAGGAGAAAGTGTTCTTGCTGCCGAGTTTTGCTTGTCGCGAAAGACAAGGTCGACGATGAAATAATTGCTTTCGCACGGTTCACGTGTGATTGACCAGACACACATGCATGAAACCCCAGTGCGTCGGCGAAGTGTTCATACGATGGATGGAAACAACTTTATTGTAATGTTCTTACGAAGCCTGTGATCTCTGAAGGCATTGCCGTCTGTTTTGTCAAGTGCGAACACGTACGGCCGTTCTCATCCGTTGCTACGTGAATGCTCCCGTGCTGTCACAGGCCGCGCGTGTTTTTGAGCAAGGCAGACAAGTGGTTAGATGGGCTAACACCGTCGGCACTTGCCCTTGGGCATTATCTATCGAGTGCTGATCGCCGAGAACATTGCGGTGACACGTCAGTATTTTTAAAAAAAGCGGCCTGCCGGTTACCTCGTCAGGTGATGGTACACTGAGTGACATAAAAAAAAGTTGCCCGAGACTACGTTGCAGTGCACCTTTCTGTCATCAAAACTTTGACAAACCGTGAAAATCAACATTCCTGACACTTGTGCTGAAGAAACCAATGCAGCCAGCTGCATTCGAGGTTTTGTGTCTTTTTGCGTCTCGCCGATATAGAGCACTAATTCGCAAAACACTTTATCATAATAAATATAGTCAATCCTGCAAAAGTCATCGAAGATCCGACATTAAAGGGCCTGTGGACGGGACCACCACCAGCAGCAAGTCGGGCTGATGAGGAGGCGCAAATGTTAAAACAATACGTGCGTGAACAAAAAAAGAGAAAGTATCGATAACTGCAATGGGACTTGAACCACCAACCTCACCAGTTCATGTGTTGCTTTAACCAACTACGCCACAGCTGCCGATTGTTTTTTTTCTTTAATGAATGACATTATCACCAGTAAAGTACACAGAGCATACTTCATCAGAAGTCAGGCAAACACACACAAGCGTCAAGAACGGGAAGCCACTCCGGAAGGGGTTCAAAAGTCTCGAAAATACTACGCACTTGAGCAGCTGCTTCTCGGAAGACAGATCTCGTCGACCGTGGTGGCTCGGCATGTCTATCGATCATGCGACTTTTCCATAATGAATAAAGTCCCAACAACATAAACAGGTCGTAAGGAGTACTATCAGTCAGACTCTTTTTGAACGGAAGGAACCTAATACCATGGGCTGTGATTGGAAGTTCTTTTCTTAACGTTCTTTTTAGAATGTCCCAAAATAAAAAAAGCATCACGACAATGAATAAAACAATGCTCTATAGTCTCAGGTTGGTTGCAGAGTCTACAATTTACTGTCCAGGGTGCGTATATTGATTTTTCATTCAGCCACGTTTTCACTGGCAGCGTGGAAGTGTGCAGTTTAAAGAAAAATGTTTTCGCTGAAGGAGATATACACATTCTACGTACACGAAATAATACATAAGCCACAGCTGCCGATCGGTTTGAGATGACAAACAAGCCTATTTTGTATTGTTGTCACGCTGAACTTAAATAACATTTTTGTTCACTTTTTCGTTTGGACGTAATTTTACCGGCTGTTATTGTTATGTCTAAACGTACCGCTAGACACTCCCGACTATTCAAACGAAGCGCCTAACCGGAAAATGCATGACGTCACTTTCGTGCGGCGCAGCAGCTGTTTCTGTGTGGGGGTGGCTCGAAAAAGTAACCAGCCGTTTTTTTCATCCACTTTTCTTTCTTCTTATTTACATTCCATTGGTTCTAATAACTTCCCCTGTACATTCCTTGACATTACTGTCTGTTAGATCTCATATATATATATATATATATATATATATATATATATATATATATATATATATATATATATATATATATATATATATATATATATATATATATATATATATAACTTAACATTACATACAATTTCTGCGATAGGCACATGCGCGCTGATAGCACTAAATACAATAAGTACCATATGAATTGGCTCCTGTAAATACCTGTGCTATTTTGAAATTTGGTGATACTATTGTGGTATATATATACATTCGCCTACGCTTGTAATTTCGTCATTGTGCGGAATGCTGTAATATAAAATGTTTGTCAGCAGAAAATCTGAGAACCATGACTTGACAGAGCCGCGTTCTTTAAAAAGTCTGTTACCTGTCCCGAGTTTCATATCAGGTAAGGTGCACTCATGGTTCATTATTCATCAAGTCTTCCTGAAAAACACTGCAAAAAACTTGTCTTCATTGGAAGGACCTGTGGTTAGTGCACATGTACGTGTTATCCTACATAAGCTGAGTCTTTCGACAATAACTCGTCAGTTGCAATACAGCGCCTGTGTTTGCGTCTTTTTAGGTGGGCATGATTGTGTTGCATTGCATGCTGCTTCCTCAAAAGGAAAATAATGACTAGGTCGTTAGCTACCTGCTGCAACAAATTAAAAAAACAAAATGCAACATTTTTTTCTTTTAGTACTTCTCTTTCTGCCCCCCAGCCCCCCCCACACATGTACACCAGAGCTATAAGAGTCCAAGAAGGCAGAGGGGCTGTTTACGGTTGGGCACCTGTCATCGCTTCTCTAAATGTTTCGGTGTGAGGGGGTTTATCGGAGCAGCGAGGATATAATGTACGACAGGAATCAAAGGTGAACATTCGACATAAGCCTGTCTGTTTTAGATAGAAACTGAAGGAATGAGAACTCCAGCCAAAATATATTCAAGGAAAAAAAAAAACCAAATGTTTTAAAGCTGGTCCGACTTCTTCCTCAGGGGTAAGAGATTGGCTTCAAAACGTCGTTTTTTTAAATATGTTTTGGTTGGACTTTTCTCATTACTTCAGTGTACGAATAGAAGTGGGGATGGTGGTAAAGGAAAGGATGGCCCCAGTGGCTTTTGCAATACTTCATTAGGCAAAATATATTTTCTTTTCATCTTGCTGTGTAATCTCCCATAGTCTTCTCATGACTCTCGGCTAAGCTTTGTTTTGTGCTCGGTAGCTCAGGGTGAGGTGAGTTTCCGCGAACCTTACCTGCCTTCCGAACCAGTTACTGCATGCAAGCTTCCCCTGAATGAATGAATCTGTGGTTGAAGAACAGGGAAAAGACGTTATCTTTCCTTGCAAGAGCAGGGCTCAGTGGCTTGATGGGAGGGGGGGGGGAGTGGAGAAAACAGTTTAGAAGTAGGAAGGAGGAGAAGGTTTGGAAGAACGTGACGGCCATGGCTGCCAGAGCAGAAAGAGAATAGGGGCCGTTGGCAGGGCAGTCTGAGTCGTACGACTTGGAGATGTGGAGCTGCAACCACGTACGCACATACCTATGGCCATTCCCACAAGAAAAAAATGTCCTAGATCACCTTTCTTGGGCAAGAATACAGAAAACTAGCTAAACGAGAAAACTAAAACAAATAAACAACCGATAATCTAACCACCCATTGTCACCACAGCTGCGGAAGGAAGGAAAAACGTAATCCGTGACCTCGGCACCAGCGGCTCCACAGAGGCATTTATTCGCAGAACACTGTGTATAAGAAAAGACACGGGAAACACGACACCAATGGCACTACAACGACGCCCCATGTCGACCCAACTTGAGTGCAGGGAACTGTGAACGGAGCACAATGGCAGAACACTGCGACACCACTCGCAACATGTTTGCCCCATACCAGTCCCGAAGGCACGGTGTAGAGCTCGTTGCAATTTGTAGTCTTTCTGCATTCCTTGAAGAGCCCAAAGAGCGTGAAAGATTGGGTACGAGAAACTTGAGCGTGGAAAACGACCTTGCCTTCAAGCCTTTTGCAGTGTGGACTGGAGAAAACGCAATGATTGGTGAGGGACGACAGGAAGTTCTTACGCGCTTCAAAGATGACTATGAATAGAAAAGTGTTTAAATGGGAATGAAAAAAAATCAACAAAAACACGGGCGTTGCTATGTTGTGTCGGTACAACAGAACTGCAGGCCTGTTGGAAAAAGATGGCAGCAATATCTCATAAAGAGACTCGAGAATTAAAAGCCTCTCTGATTGCCGAGAGGTAAAAGAATTCTTTGACCACGTTTGAGCTTGAATAAATTTATTTCCGCGAGTGATGAAGGATCAGCTACGGCATGAACAGTGCGTTTCTGCCTCCTTCCTTCTTGAAATATGGCCGCGAGAATTTTCATGGTACGCTAAATTACGCAGCCGCTGTTCAATTGGTAGCAAATGACATGACAAAAGCCCATAGTCTGTGTCATCGTACATTTTGACAAAACTTGAAATCCAGCCAGATGGCGCATTGCTATGGGGAAATTTTTACCGCAAACTAATGCTTCCTCACGACGTTCACAAGCACCCATCCTGTCTCTCTCGTTCTTCTTAACCTCTTGTTTAACGCTCACAACTTTCCCAATTGCCACATTTATTCAAGAAAAAACTGAAGTGGCATCTGAGGGCAGAAGCAGTTCAACGCAATAGAGAGAGAGAACGGGCGTTCGATTGCTCACGAATCGTGCTGCTTTCTCGTCTTTGAAGCCACATAAATAATGAATCTGGAGCTTAGCACTTCTTCTCCGTTGATTAGGTACACATTCATTGATCAAGCTCAGTGTAGATTCCGATGTCACGTAATAAAGGTGACCTGGAGTGGCACATATGTCACAACAAGCTGCAGAACCCAATTCCATTCCTTCGTACCGTCATGCTCGTATAATACAAACGTTTGTAGATTGGATTACGGAAACAACATTAAAAGACCGAGAAATATTTAATTCCTCCATTCGTTAGTGACGCACTTCGTTATGTATTCTGTTTTTTGGGAGCAGATCACGTGATGAATTAACATAAAGTGCTGTTTCTATTTCACCACAGTCAGCGAACGATGTACTCTACAAACACATCACCTACACTAAACTTCGTGCCAGCACAATGCATACAATCTTCAATTACATCGCAAAAAGATAGGGGTTTTACGGAAAGAATTTGCTAATGCTTCGTTATATATTCAAACGTCAAATTTAAAAATAGCACCACAATGAACGGGATTGACTCTATGGCCGAACTTCACTGCGAAAAGCGCTTGAATAAACTGCACCTTCCAGGTATGCAATATACATTGCATGAGGTTTTAGATGTGTGGTGACATCATTAGTTCAGGTTACATTGTTTTAGTGTAGAATTAGCTTTTTAGTCACGTTTACTATGCTTTTTAATGTTAATATTTCACCTCATCGGTCATTTAGTGACGGTCATTTCATTTCCACATCCTTAAATTAGAGTTATGAATAGTTGATATCCAAGCATTTTTTTAAATATATATGACTAGTGTTTATCAAAGAATCTAGAATGAGTTCCGGGGAGGGAGAGATATGAACAGTTTTATCAATTGAAAAATAAAGTTTTCGGCATTACAAGCCGGAACGTCAATACGACAACAAGGCATGCCATAGTAGGAGGTTTTAAATATTCGGAACCATGGGTCGGCAAAATAAATGGAGCCTACATAGACTCGCTCAGTAAATGTGCTTTTATCTTAGACTCGATATAGGGCCCAGCCTATAGCCGGCATTTTGGTCACATATAGGTGACCAAAATAATTTTGTCTGAAAAACATTTCCGCAATAGACTGCTTTCAATGGAGTAAATCATCCCGACATTTTTCGAATACACCAAAGATAGCCGCCAGAACGCCTTGGACGTTTGGCGTGGTATGACCGATCAAAACTTTACGTCGATACCTATCACTTTTCGTCTCATCTGTCTCTTTCCAATTTCGTGTTCTTCCTTTCTTGACATTCAACTTCGCAGTAATTTAACAAATCCACATTATATTGGTTCTATAGAAGAAAATAGGTTGTGGTATACACATCTCAAATAAAAATTAGCCGTGCACTTACGCCCCATCTCACTGTTTTGTATCAATCATTTCACCGTTCTGATCTTACTTACCTTATTGCCACGTGGTTGCGACGGCAAAGAATATGGTACTTGGGTTGCTCAAGACGACACTTTTTATTTCGTGAACATGTGCCTACAAAGTACTAGAAAGTCATGCTTTACGCAGATAGTGGTGATCAGAGCATTGGTCGTTGGTAATATGATCTGCGCGAAGGTACGATCAGAGCATTGGTCGTTGGTAATATGATCTGCGCGAAGGTACGTCGCCATATATACCCGTGGCATCGAACATCATCCATATTGTAGGTGTCTCAAGCTTATCAGAATATTCTAAAATAATCTAGAATTTTCGCAGCGTGCTTTGCGCATGGCAATTGATTAATATGAGGTGTTTAACGTTTCAAAACCACCATATGAATAAGAGAGATGCCGAAGTGGAAGACTCCAGAAATTATGATAACCTGAGGTTCTTTAACATGCACCCAAATCTGAACACATGGGCCTACAGCATTTTCGCCTCTATCGAAAATGCAGCCGCCACAGGTAGGATTCAATCGCGCGACCTGCGGGTCAGCAGCCGAGTACCTTAGCTACTGAACCACTACGGCATTGCCTTTGCGCAAGACAGTGACATAAAAATACAAGCGAAGTGGCAGTATAATAATGTTGCGATAAAATTTCAGCACATGCGACAGGCTCCACTGTGGATGCTATTTTCATACAGAACCGTTAGCGGGTAGCCACGCGTTGCTAGGTGGATCGACGTCTTTGGGTATTTCGAGTAGGCTAAGTTTCTACCTAAAACTTACGGCGTGACGACAGCACTCACGTTGACTGTAAATTTTAGCGAAACGAAGTGCACGCTTCGGTTGGATGATATGCATATTTTTAAGAAGCTGTTGTGTATTCCTCAAAGGTAGAGAACATCAATGTCGAGCGAACCTTCACTATCACGTGCTGGATGAAAAGAATATATTTATGTATTGTTTACAGCCAGCATATAGACCGCAACTGACGGTGTAGGCCGACATCACTCCTGTAAGACTATATATTTAGGGTTGTAACCGTTACAGCAAAAAGTAACTAAGTACGTTACTCGTTACTCTAATAAAAAAGGGGAATGCTTCACGGCTCCACGTTCTATATATACATAGAAAACGTAACGCATTACCATTACCGTAACCGAAAAAACATAACGAATGTTGCCTCTGCCGTAGCTCCGGAATCATCAGTTTTAATCAACGTGTCTTTGCTGCAGAAACCCACAATGAGAATTTTTAAATTTCAAATTTATGTTTCACACACACTAACCCAAGCAAGGATTATACTCAATGTTCAATTAACGAGAATTATTTGTACAAATGTGCTGAACCTTAGCAATATTATATAGAGGCTTAATGACGCCTGCCCATGTGATGGCTTCTGACTCTGCAGTGACCCAGGGTGAAACCATTTTTTTTTCATTGGAGCATTATACACAAAGTGAGGTTTGATAATCTACGGTATTCACAAAGAAGCTATCATTAAACTCTAAACAAATTTACAACAATCGGCCTTTTCTCGATTCTTCAGCACCTTCAATAAAGCATGTCGAAATCGGTACTGTTGGTCCTAGCAACCGAAATGGCCCGCCGCGAACCAGTAGGCCATCACGGAGGCCTACGGAGGCCTACATTGGTGCCTTTTTATTGGGGATGGGGGAGTATTAGGAGATGTCTTGGGGAGGAGGGGGGACACTTGCAAGTTTGTGACACCAGATGTGGCTTGCAGACGCGTAAGTCAAGAAAAATCACGAAGGGGGACACACATCTAGCAATAGCAGCCATTTTGTTTTATTATTTTGCAGGTTTTATTTTTGTTTATATAAGAAATAAAATCATGCCTAGAAATAAAATTGACAAACGAACATAGGTTCCCAGCACTCGTAATTGCATTCTTCTATTGAGTCTTTTCCGGAACCAGTCGAGAGTGACAGTTGCGATTTCAATTGTCTCACACACCTGATGGTTATTGAGCACGTGTACACGCTACAAAAATCATTAAAAAGTTGAATGCTTTATACATACTTATCAAGCATTCTTAATTGTGACGTTTTTAAGAGACATTTTGATGGGGCCCACTTTCAAGGGGTGTCCCGCTCCCCTGACCGAGCACAAAGGGGTCGGGGAGTCAACGTTCTCTGCAGGCGTGGTCAACGGGCGTCCAGGTCATGACCAGTATGGACTGTGTATCTGTGAAAATATTGCATTTGCTCACATCTTCACATATGGCCATCGACAGGTTTTTGTCTTGGGGGTAAGGAAACCCTTCTTTCAACTTGTATCATGGCTGAGGGAGGGGGTCGGGTTGCTGTCGCTAGAGTGGGTAGCAAGTGCTGGTGCAGCTTGAAGGGATCAAGTGCCCATTTTGCACCACGCTTATGTCTACACTTGATTCATTGAACACAACGGTGAGGACTAGTTGACTAAATTCGCAGATTTGTTTTCTTCCGAATCTTATACCGCTACATAAAACATTCTCATATTGTAAAAAGTAAGTATTTCGATTAGTTTGAAGGAAAGTAACATTCAAGGTATGACAGATAAAAGAGCGGTTTCCTGCAATCGCATTAGGAAAATTCGTAGCAGAGGTGCTTCTTTTTTCGTGCAGCGTACAATGTATAAGTGAGATCCAATTCGGAAAAAGCGAACTGAGTGACGTGCGTCGGTGCTTGCTCAATGTTCAATGAAAGAAGGTTTCATGAAGTATGACGTAGCCAACAACAGAAACAAACTGCCGCATCTTAAATTAAAAAAAAAACAAACAAGCAAAGTGCTGCACATTCGTGGTAGAACATGGATTGAAATACGCGTTTTTATTATGAAAACGAAATAAAAACTATTTCACAAAACGCTTTGCATTCATCGTGATGTCGACACATCTTTGTATTGTCATTAGCGCTATTCGGATGAAAATCCCTGAATTTCAACTAATTCAGCAACCTCTGGCAGAAGAACCTTTTGAATTTTTAGTTTCGGTTTCCACACCGCCGATGAAAATTGGCCGCGCACCGCCGCCGATGAATTAACCGTCGTGCGCCGACAACGCCGCCGCCGCCGAATCTGGACGAACCCCACGACGCCGCCGGTCGAAATCACCTCGGCGCACACCTCTAGTTCGTGCCACCGGGTGAACCAAACACTGCCGTCATGAATAAGAAGGGCGACAGAGGACACCCCTGCCTAAGCCCCCGTTTCACCTCTGTGGGCTTGGATACCTGTTTTTTCCCACTTTATAACTACCTTGTTATTTTTATAGATTTCCTTTAAAAGATTAGTGACTCCATCTTCCACAAAGACCGCTTCTTTGCACTTGCCGAAATTGCGGCTTGTTACGCGCGCAAGCGCGGCTTCGTAGCTGCGGTGGTCGACCACGAAGGCAAATGCAAGACGAGCGTTACGGTAAAACTCGGCACACCGAGACGGCCGAGGAGGTGGCATCGCCCTTGCGGTGGCAATCATTGAGGCCGAAATAGTGATCAGCAACTCGCAGGTAGCGATACGAAACTATGGTAACGGCTGGGTGTCTCGGGAGGCGCTGCGAATATTGACGATCAACGGGAAACGAATACGAAACAAAGATGATACATTTGTGATATGGCCACCTGTTCGCTCGCACTGCCCTCTGTCCGGCAACGAGGCTGCAGACGCGGGGGCTCGAGAGCTCACCAACCGAACTGCTGCGCATGCATGCCAATGCCGCCTCTACCGAGGCCACACGCGGAAAAGTACGTGTGGGAGTGGGAGGAACGTATGACTAGCTACAATGAGATTACGCAGCACTACAAGCTCGTTATAGGCGTAAATACCCACCACCACATAGAAAATTAACTGAAAAGCAGTCAGTTGCACGGAGACAATTCCAAACAGACACTTTTCCAAATCCGGTGATCTTTCGCCTCTGTTACCTGACCTATATTCGACAGATAAATGCGAAGCATGCGATTCCCGGGCAACCCTGGGGCATATGTTATGGGAGTGCTCGAGTCTCAAGACGAAGTCAGCGGTACAAACGAGGAGGCAGTCTCGAACCGCTGGGCGCGCTGGGAGGCGGCTCTGCTGAGCTCCGCATTAGAACAATAACTATGGGCCATCCAGCGAGCTGAGGAAGCCGCCCGAGCCCAAGGGCTCGCGGCCGATGCCTAGGCCGGGGTTCAAGCCCGCCCCAATTTATCATCACCAGACTCTTAATAAATGTTGTCTCTTTCTTTCTCCATCTTCCACACCTAGTGTGTGGATGCACCGCGTCTAGATGCACCGCGTCAGTGAGAACAGATTGTTTTCCAACCTTCTGTCTTTCCGAAACCCATTCTGCAGTTCCCCTAGCACCCCCTCATCCTCTATCCATCCCTGCAGTCTTTCCTTTATAATCTGCATCGCCAGGCTGTAGACCACTGATGTCACTGTTATGGGATGGTCGTTGTTTATGTCAGCTTTGTCCCCTTTTCCTTTATAGATTATGCTCATCCTGCTAAGTTTCCATCCATCGGGGACTTCAACATCTATTATTGTTCTGTTCACTGCCTCTCTGAAAGTATGTTTAGACATCGGAATCAATGTCTTTATCAGCATAATTGGGATGCCATCTTGGCCTGTTGATGTACTACTTGGAACCCTCTTCTCAGCCCTTTCCCACTCCCGTGAAAATGGAGCCATTGCGACTTGATCCAACCTTGTCTATTGTGGTGCATTGACACTTCTTTGTTAAAATTTTTCTATCACCCCTGTTCTCATATATTCAATAGCTTCGTCCCCTTCTAGCCTAGCACCTTGAGCTGTAGTTATATACATCTGCTCTTGGCTTGTTTCATTTCTTAGGGAGTTTAGATGGTTCCGAAATTTCGCTGCTGCCTTTCTGTCCTTTTAGGGGCGAAGCTCCTTATGGCGTGGCTTGGGCGCCCCTCGTATGTAACCACCAGTGGCACATACCCGAAATAGGTATAACACTTGACCTCCAAGGTGGTGCCAGTGAGAGATTTCTTCTGTGCGTTGTTTAACAATAAAAAATAGTGCTCAATGTAAATGCCAATGGCTGCTAATGGGGAATGAGAGACATGAGCATTCGGCTTCTAGTCAACGCGCACACTGCGATCCCCATTAGCAGCCATTGGCATGTGCATTGAGCACTATCGGACAAGAAAGGGATGCTACATTATACTCGCTGGGTGTAACCTCCTTAGCTTTAGAAAGGTTTAGCGAGCGTTGAGCCGCAGTGCCATGAATACAATGAACTTGTATATACCATGAATGAACTCAAGGTGGTTAAAAATGAGAAGTAGATACGAAGCGCAAGCCGTAAGAAAGTAAAAGCCGAATTCTCCTGTCTCTCATTTCTCATTAGCAGCCATTGGCATGTAAATTGAGCCCTATCTGACAGGGAAAGGTTGCTACGTTATACTCGCTGGGCGTAACCTCCTTGGTTTTCGAAAGGTTTAGCGAGCGTTTGGTCGCAGTGCCATGAATACAGTGAACTAGAATATACCATGAACTCGAGGTGGTTAAAGGTGGGAAGTGGACCCAAAGCGCAGGCCGTAAGAAAGTGTGCGTGTGCCACCTCTCGTTTAGTCCTTGGAATGTCTGCTGGATGGCGGTGCTTCTATATGGGGAATATATGATAAAAAGATGCGAGATGGTGGGACTTGGAGTATTGAATAGATGAACGAACGGACACACAAACAGATGCATGGATGGACGCATGAACGGACGCAGGGGCGGATGCACGAAAGAACGCAGGGACGGGCGCACAAACAGACGCATGGACGGTCACACAGACGGACGCATGGACGGACGAATGCTTCGCCCCACTCTTCATCATTCATTCCGTGGATATGCTGCCATTTTTTTATGTACTTCTGCCAGCCATTGAGCACCCTTTCTTTTAACCTTTTCATTGATCAGGAGGTATGCTTCCCTTCTAGAGCTTAGAAAGATTTTCCATTTTCTTTCAACATCATCTGTCGGTTCACCCCGCTGCTTAGCATCTCTGTGTTCCCTAGAGGCTTCCTGACATTTTTCTACGGCTCTCTTAACTTCCTCATTCCACCAACTCTTGGGCTTGTGTCTTCTTTTTCGGGGTGACTTGTCACGTGCCTTAGCAAGCTCTCGCTGAAACAGTCTAATTAGATTTGTGTATGCCCACACTGTTCTATTATCCTCAGTGATTACTTTTTCAATTTGTTTAGTAGCGATTTCTATTTGCCTTTCTGAATGAAAATTTTCCTTTAGTTGCTCATCTTGCCTCCTTCTCACTTTTATTGCTTTTCCAAAACTTAGCTTGATGCGTTTGTGATCACTACCAAGACTTCGGGAGCCACATCCATCTATGTGCCTTCCCCTGTGCTTATCATACATCCTATATGTGGCATCAGTGCATAATATTGTCACGGGGTCGTGACGTGGCTGAAGACAGGAGACTTCGTGTTGGAATTTAACTGTTTATTTGGGCGAACCTGTGCCCGGTAAACTGAAAGTCCAATTACAGCAGCAGTCTCGCACAGATAGCAGTCTCGGACTGATAGCGGCGAACGGAGCGTCGGCCTTCGATCAACAACTGACAAGCGGCGAAGCGCGTCGGCATTTATACTCTTGCCGTCGAATGTTCTAGCGTTATCGCTGGCGTTAGCGTAGGTTCCAGAACAATCTGTACTGTTCGCACAGTGGGCGTGATCTTATCGAAATGATCTACTACAGTCCGGAACCTTCTAGAAAACTGCAGGCGCAGTTTGCGCTGAGAATCATGCGGTGTTTTCGGACGATAACAAAAACTTGGGAAATGGAACGTGGCATTGCCCCCCTCTGAAAAAAGGCATCGTCCCGATGCTTTAACTAAAGATGAAAGTACAATAATAATGCAAGAAAGTACAGTGAATAAATTACGATACAACAATAATACAAAAAACACTAGTTCAGTTTGTTAACGCGCATGAAACGGCTTGAGGCGCGCGACATGGACGACTTCAGGTCGCGACCGGCGTCGTTGAGAGTCCGTGATGCCGTCGGGGACAACCTCGTAATCAAGTGGGCCGAGCCGTCGAACCACCCTGTACGGTCCGAAATACCGTCGCAGAGCTTTTCACTTAGTCCACGTCGGCGTATCGGCGTCCACACCCAAACACGTTCACCGGGCTGGTATTCCACGAAGCGTCGTCGAAGGTTGTAACGGTGGCTGTCGGTCGTCTGTTGATTCTTGATACGAGACGCGCAAGTTGTCGGGCTTCTTCGGCGCGTTGAAGGTACTCGCTCACATCGAGGTTTTCTTCGTCGGTGACGTTGGGTAACATGGCATCGAGCGTCGTTGCCGGGCTCCTTCCGTAGACCAATTTGTATGGAGATATCTGCGTCGTCTCCTGCACCGCCGTGTTGTATGCGAAGGTCACATACGGAAGAATGGCGTCCCACGTCTTGTGTTCGACATCGACGTACATTGACAGCATGTCGGCGATCGTCTTGTTAAGCCGCTCGGTGAGGCCGTTGGTCTGTGGGTGGTACGCTGTCGTCCGGCGGTGGTTTGTTTGGCTGTATGCCAAGATTGCTTGAGTTAAGTCGGCAGTGAATGCCGTTCCTCTGTCGGTGATAAGAACCTCTGGGGCGCCATGACGTAGGACGATATTTTCGACGAAGAATTTAGCTACCTCAGATGCACTGCCTTTTGGCAGGGCTTTTGTCTCGGCGTAGCGGGTGAGGTAGTCGGTAGCTACCACAATCCACTTGTTTCCGAAAGCCGACGTCGGGAACGGCCCCAGTAGGTCCATACCAATCTGCTGGAAAGGTCGGCAAGGTGGATCAATTGGCTGCAGAAGTCCCGCTGGCCTTGTCGGCGGTGTCTTGCGTCGCTGACAGTCCCGGCATGTTCGCACATAACGAGTGACGTCGGTGGTAAGACGTGGCCAGTAGTACCTTTCTTGTATCCTCGCGAGCGTGCGAGAAACACCGAGGTGCCCTGCCGTCGGATCGTCGTGAAGGGCCTGCAGGAGTTCTGGTCGCAGAGCTGAAGGCACCACAAGAAGGTACTTAGCTCGAAGCGGTGAAAAGTTTTTCTTTTGTAAAGACCGTTTCGTAGCAAGAACGACGCAAGTGCGCGCTTGAATACCTTCGGGACTTCGGCGGTCCTGCCTTCGAGGTATTCTATTAGGGCCTTAAGTTCCGGGTCGGCCCTCTGTCGTTCAGCGAAGTCGTCGGTAGTTATCGTTCCTAAGAAGTAGTCGTCATCCGGGTCGTCGGGTAGCGGTTGGTCGACAGGCGCACGAGAGAGACAGTCGGCGTCGGAGTGTTTTTTGCCGGACTTGTAAATGACAGTAATGTCATATTCTTGAAGTCTCAGGCTCCATCGTGCGAGGCGACCTGAGGGGTCCTTCAAGGTGGCTAGCCAACACAATGCGTGGTGGTCGCTCACAACTTTGAAGGGCCTGCCGTAGAGGTAGGGGCGAAATTTCGACGTAGCCCAGATGATGGCGAGGCACTCCTTTTCTGTTGTGGAATAATTTGCTTCTGCTTTGGATAGCGATCGGCTGGCGTAACTAATAACCCTTTCAAATCCGTCAGCCCGCTGCACAAGAACGGCGCCAAGACCTACGCTGCTTGCGTCAGTATGTATTTCTGTCTCGGCGGATTCGTCGAAATGGGCAAGTAACGGAGGCGTCTGGAGGCGATGTTTAAGCTCCTGGAAAGCGTGTTCCTGCGGCGTTTCCCACTTAAACTCCACGTCGGCCTTTGTAAGGTTAGTGAGAGGATCGGCGATGCGGGCGAAGTTTTTCACGAACCGCCTATAATAGGCACACAGGCCCAGAAATCGGCGCACGGCTTTCTTGTCAGTGGGTGGCGGGAAGTCGGCGATGGCGGCTGTTTTCCGTGGATCGGGACGAACTCCAGACTTGCTGATAACGTGTCCCAGAAACAAGAGCTCCTCATACGCAAATCTGCACTTTTCTGGCTTCAGTGTGAGTCCGGAAGTCTTGATGGCTTGAAGTACAGCTTCAAGGCGCCGAAGATGCTCGTTGAAACTCGAGGAAAACACGACGACGTCGTCCAAGTACACAAGGCAAGTCTGCCACTTCCATCCTGCCAGTACTGTATCCATAACGCGTTGAAACGTTGCAGGCACTGAGCAAAGGCCGAAGGGCATCACCTTAAACTCGAAGAGGCCGTCCGGTGTTATAAACGCCGTCTTCTCTCGGTCTCTTTCGTCGACTTCGATTTGCCAATAGCCAGTCTTGAGGTCCATTGACGAAAAGTACTTGGCGTTATGGAGCCGATCAAGTGCGTCGTCTATTCGTGGGAGGGGATACACGTCCTTTCTTGTGATTTTGTTCAGGCGGCGATAATCGACGCAGAAACGTAGGGTCCCATCCTTTTTCTTCACTAACACCACGGGGGATGCCCATGGACTCTTGGACGGCTGGATAATGTCATCCCGCAGCATTTCATCAACTTGTCTCTTCATGGCCTCACGTTCTCGCGTCGAAACCCTGTACGGACTCTGACGGAGTGGTCTGGCATTTTCTTCGGTTATGATGCGATGTTTCGTGATTGGGATCTGCCGAATTTTCGATGACGACGAAAAGCAATCTTCGTATTGCAGGAGCAGGGCCTTGAGCTGTTCTTGCTTATCATTGGGAAGTCTGGGATTGACGTCGAAAGCTATGGGAGGGGCTTGGTTCAACTGAGCAGGTTCCGCAGAATCGGCGAGGGCGAAAGCACTGGTGGCTTCGACAATTTCTTCGATAAATGCGACCGTTGTTCCTTTGTTCACATGTTTGTACTCATTGTGAAATTAGTGAGCAAAACCGTTGCTTTGCCTCCCCGCAGCTCTGCAATTCCTCTTGCGACGCAAATATTTCGGGTGACCAACAGATGCTGACTGCCTTCAACGACGCCTTCCAAGTCAGGTGATTTAGGAGCGCTGACTGAAATAATGACGCTTGAGCGAGGTGGAATGGTGACTTGTTCTTCCAGCACATTCAAGGCATGGTGTCCTGACGGCGTGTGCGGCGGTAGTGCTTCTTCTGTGGATAACGTTATCGACTTTGTTTTTAGGTTGATGACAGCACCATGGAGGCATAAGAAGTCCATGCCAAGGATGACATCTCTCGAGCAACGCTGTAGGACTACGAAGTCTGTAGGATAAATACGGCCGTTAATGGTGACTCTCGCTGTGCAGATTCCTGCAGGCGTTACGAGATGACCTCCGGCTGTGCGGATTTCAGGGCCTTTCCAAGCTGTCCTAACTTTCTTTAACTTCGCGGCGAACGACCCACTGATGACAGAATAGTCGGCTCCAGTATCGACGAGAGCGGTCACACTGTGGCCGTCGATAAGAACGTCGAGGTCGCTAGTTCGCCGTCTCGCATTACAGTTAGGGCGTGGCGTCGGGTCACGGCTGCATCGGCTGGTTCTGCTGCTTCCATGTTGCGTCGTCAGGCCACCTTCGGTAAGTGAGCTTTCGCCGTCAGGGCTTTGCCTGGTTGGCGTTGTGTTCGGAAAGCTCCGTCGCGGCGTCGTCGTCGTCGGAGGATCTTCGGTAGTTCGTCGCACAGCAACCGCACCTCCACCGGTTGCTGCCCTTAGTTTCCCGGATACGGGCTAGGAGACCGGCCCCGCGTTGGGCCAGAGTACTGCCGGTGGTGCGGTGACGTGCGGCGGCTGGGCGACGGGGAACGCGAAGGGCTTCGTGGTGTCCACCGAGTTCCTGTCAGGTAGTCGGCGATGTCACGTGGTCGTTCTCCTGGCTGTGGACGCGGTGCATTGACGGCGAAGCCACGCAGTCCCATTTGTCGGTACTGGCAACGGCGGTATGTGTGTCCGGCCTCGCCGCAGTGGTAGCAGAGCGGGCGATGGTCAGGGGTGCGCCAAACGTCAGTCTTCCTCGGTGCACTGCGCTGGGCTGCTGGCGAACGGTATGACGTCGGTGGGGGTGGTGGCGGCGGTGGCGTCTGTCGACGGAAGTGCGACGGGGCGGCGTTTTGGCGTGGACGGGGAGGAGCGTTGTGGCGCAGTGTAGCGGCGTAGCTCATAGCTTCCGGCTCTGGCAGCGGTGCGTGGGGAAGTTGAAGCGATTGCCGAACTTCTTCTCGCACAATGTCGGCGATTGAATCCACTTGAGGCTGCGCCGAAGGCAACAGCTTGCGCAGCTCTTCCCTCACGATCGCTCGGATCGTTTCACGCAGGTCTCCGGAGTTACTGGCTTGAGCAGCAGCGCAGTCTGCAGTCAGGCGACGATTATACTGTCTAGTGCGCATGTCCAGTGTCTTTTCGATCGTGGTCGCTTCGGCTACAAATTCTTGGACGGTTTTCGGCGGGTTTCTCATCAGTCCCGCGAAGAGCTCCTGTTTGATCCCTCGCATAAGGAAACGAACTTTCCTCTCCTCAGGCATGTCTGGGTCAGCGTGACGGAATAGTCGGGTCATTTCTTCTGTGAAAATGGTGACATTTTCGTTTGGTAGTTGAACCCGAGTCTCTAATAAGGCAGCGGCCCTCTCTTTGCGAGCGACGCTCGCGAACATTTGCAGGAATGCGCCGCAGAAAACATCCCACGTTCGGAGCGTGGACTCCCGATTTTCAAGCCAAGTCCTTGCGGTGTCTTCCAAATAGAAGAACACACGACGCAGTTTTTCGTCATGGTCCTCGTGGTTGAGGGCGGCCACACGGTCGTATGTCTCCAGCCAGGACTCCGGGTCTTCGAACGATGACCCATGGAAAATTGGTGGTTCTCTGGGTTGATGCATGACCATCGTGGGCTGGGACGCTGCGGTGGTCATTGTCGCTGCAGTCGCGGTCATGGCCTTCGTCTTCCAGGCCTTGTCTGGTAGAAGCCCGTACTCCGGTGGTAGCCCTTGCTGTCGGCGGCTTGTTCGCTGCTCCTGGTTGGCGTCGGTGTCTTCTCCGCGACGTGGGCTGGGTTCACGGCTTGACGGGGGCGTCCGGTACATGAACGAAGCAGCACCTCCACCAGATGTCACGGGGTCGTGACGTGGCTGAAGACAGGAGACTTCGTGTTGGAATTTAACTGTTTATTTGGGCGAACCTGTGCCCGGTAAACTGAAAGTCCAATTACAGCAGCAGTCTCGCACAGATAGCAGTCTCGGACTGATAGCGGCGAACGGAGCGTCGGCCTTCGATCAACAACTGACAAGCGGCGAAGCGCGTCGGCATTTATACTCTTGCCGTCGAATGTTCTAGCGTTATCGCTGGCGTTAGCGTAGGTTCCAGAACAATCTGTACCGTTCGCACAGTGGGCGTGATCTTATCGAAATGATCTACTACAGTCCGGAACCTTCTAGAAAACTGCAGGCGCAGTTTGCGCTGAGAATCATGCGGTGTTTTCGGACGATAACAAAAACTTGGGAAATGGAACGTGGCAATATATCGTCGACTGCAGCCTTCCTACCTCCCATGTTATTTGACCTTCATACTTCTCAGTACTGTTACAAATGATCAAATAATTCCTTTCACACATATCCATGACCATTTTGTCTGTTGGGTCGGTATACCTATCTATATCTTCTATGTGCTGTTCTCTACAACTTCCTGAGCTTTGGCCAGTACATCCACCATGCTCTTCCCTGACTGGGCTTCCACCCTGACTCTCCCATCTTCCTTCATCTTCCTCATAACATACTGCAAACTAATGCTTCCTCACGACGTTCACAAGAACCCATCCTGTCTCTCTCGTTCTTAACCTCTTGTTTAGCGCTCACAACGTTCCCGATTGCCACATTTATTCAAGAAAAAACTGAAGTGGCATCTGAGGGCACAAGCAGTTCAACGCAATAGAGAGAGAGAACGGGTGCTCGATTGCTCACGAATCGTGCTGCTTTCTCGTCTTTGAAGCCACATAAATAATGAATCTGCAGCTTAGCACTTCTCCGTTGATTAGGTACATAATCATAGATCAAGCTCAGTGTAGATTCCGATGTCACGTAATAAAGGTGACCTGGAGTGGCACATGTGTCCCAACAAGCTGCAGAACCCAATTCCATGCCTTTGTACCGTCATGCTCGTTTAATACGAACGTTTGTAGATTGGATTACAGAAAAAACATTAAAAGACCGAGAAATATTTAATTCCTCCGTTCGTTAGTGACGCACTTCGTCATGTATTGTGTTTTTTGGGAGCAGATCACGCGATGAATTAACATAAAGTGCTGTTTCTATTTCACCACAGTCAGCGAACGATGTACTCTACAAACACATCACCTACATTAAACTTCGTGCCAGCACAATGCATACAATCTTCAATTACATCGCGAAAAGATAGGGGTTTTACGGAAAGAATTTGCTAATGCTTCGTTATATATTCAGACGTCACATTTAAATATAGCACCACCATGAACGGGATTGACTCTATGGCCGAATTTCACTGCGAAAAGCGCTTGAATAAACTGCACCTTCCAGGTATGCAATATACATTGCATGATGTTTTAGATGTGTGTTGACATCATTAGTTCAGGTTACATTGTTTTAGTGTAGAATTAGCTTTTTAGTCACGTTTACTATGCTTTTTAATGTTAATATTTATTAATTTATTTAAAATTCCTTACAGGTCCTTTACAGGGCATTGAGTAAGGGAGTAATTGGTGAAGGTTTACAGATCACACAAAATAATTCACGTGTTACAAAGCGTATCAGCACAATGAAAATGTGACGCGGATTGTAATATAGGTTGAAGTTAACAGGCGATAACAAGAAAAAAAGAAAAGGCGATTTCGTAGTGCACACACGACAGTGGCTACCGAATACAGTCATTATAGCATATGAAGGCGACATCAACCAAAGATAGCCAGCTGGCTTTACCTCAACGACGTGCCGTAATTTGTTTATAGGTTGCAGAACATACAATAGAAAAAGCACCAAAAAACGCAGAACCTATGCTGATATACAGAAAACATTTCCAGTGTGCAACAATTATAATCGGGCACAAAATCCGACACGTGCAGAATAGTGGCAAGTCTATTGTGAGATAAGAGTAAGCAGCAACTGACGGAAAGAATTATTGTCTGATACAGATGCGATGTTATCTGGAAGACCATTCCACAAACGTATGGCGCGAGGAAGAGCAGATGAGTTGAATGAATCAGTTGACCCGTATAATCACTTGAAACTGAAGTGATTATGCAACCTATGTGAAGTAATGGAAGGAACATCGAGGTGGAGTGGGAGGGGTCTGTTGGTGTACACGTATTTGTGAAAGAAGCAAAGAAGGGAAATGTCACGACGAGTGCTCAAGGGTTGAAGAGAAAAATTGTTTTTAATTTGCGTTATGCTGCTGTGATAGTCATGATTGCGTGAAATGAAACGGGCCGCCCTATTTTGAATAGCTTCAAGCATGTTAATTAAGTAGTTGTGATAAGGGGACCAGATAGGAGCGGCAAATTCAAGCTGGGGACGGACAAAGGTTTGATAGGCTTGTTGACGGACGTGAGCGGGACAGCTATGTAAATTACGGCGTAGATATCCTAAGTACTTGGAGGCTTTCGCGCTAATGCTGGTGATGTGGTGAGACCAGGAGAGATTGGGTGTGAAATGGACACCAAGATACTCATAGGATGATGTCTGTGATAGTGCAGAATTATTGATAGTGTAGGGGAAAGTGCAAACGTTTTGTTTGCGCGTAAAAGATATTTCACCTCATCGGTCATTTAGTGACGGTCATTTCATTTCCACATCCTTAAATTAGAGTTATGAATAGTTGATATCCAAGCATTTTTTTAAATATATATGACTAGTGTTTATCAAAGAATCTAGAATGAGTTCCGGGGAGGGAGAGATATGAACAGTTTTATCATTTGAAAAATAAAGTTCTCGGCTTTACAAGCCGGAACGTCAATACGACAACAAGGCATGCCATAGTAGGAGGTTTTAAATATTCGGAACCATGGGTCGGGAAAATAAATGGAGCCTACATAGACTCGCTCAGTAAATGTGCTTTTATCTTAGGACTCGATATAGGGCCCAGCCTATAGCCGGTATTTTGGTCACATATAGGTGACCAAAAATATTTTTCTCTGCAAAACATTTCCGCAATAGACTGCTTTCAATGGAGTAAATCATCCCGACATTTTTGGAATACACCAAAGATAGCCGCCAGAACGCCTTGGACGTTTGGCGTGGTATGACGGATTAAACTTTACGTCGATATGTATCACTGTTCGTCTCCACTGTCTCTTTCCAAGTTCGTGTTCTTCCTTTCTTGACATTCAACTTCGCAGTAATTTAACAAATCCACATTATATTGGTTCTATAGAAGAAAATAGGTTAAGGTATACACATCTTAAATAAAAATTGGCCGTGCACTTACGCCCCATCTCACTGTTTTGTATCCATCATTTCACCGTTCTCATCTTACTTACCTTATTGCCACGTGGTTGCGACGGCAAGGAATATGGTACTTGGGTTGCTCAAGACGACACTTTTTATTTCGTGAACATGTGCCTAGAAAAGTACAAAACACTAGAAAGTCATGCTTTACGCAGATATCGGTGATCAGAGCATTGGTCGTCGGTAATATGATCTGCGCGAAGGTACGTCGCCATATATACCCGTGGCATCGAACATCATCCATATTGTAGGTGTCTCAAGCTTATCAGAATATTCTAAAATAATCTAGAATTTTCGCAGCGTGCTTTGCGCATGGCAATTGATTAATATGAGGTGTTTAACGTTTCAAAACCACAATATGATCAAGAGAGATGCCGAAGTGGAGGACTCCAGAAATTATGATAACCTGAGGTTCTTTAACATGCACCCAAATCTGAACGCATGGGCCTACAGCATTTTCGCCTGTATCGAAAATGCAGCCGCCACAGGTAGGATTCAATCGCGCGACCTGCGGGTCAGCAGCCGAGTACCTTAGCTACTGAACCACTACGGCATTGCCTTTGCGCAAGACAGTGACATAAAAATACAAGCGAAGTGGCAGTATAATAATGTTGCGATAAAATTTCAGCACATGCGACAGGCTCCACTGTGGATGCTATTTTCATACAGAACCGTTAGCGGGTAGCCCCGCGTTGCTAGGTGGATCGACGTCTTTGGGTATTTCGAGTAGGCTAAGTTTCTACCTAAAACTTACGGCGTGACGACAGCACTCACGTTGACGGTAAATTTTAGCGAAACGAAGTGCACGCTTCGGTTGGATGATATGCATATTATTAAGAAGCTGTTGTGTATTTCTCAAAGGTCGAGAACATCAATGGTCGAGCGAACCTTCACTATCACGTGCTGGATGAAAGGAATATATCTATGTAATGTTTACAGCCAGCATATAGACCGCAACTGACGGTGTAGGCCGACATAACTCCTGTAAGACTATATATTTAGGGTTGTAACCGTTACAGTAAAAAGTAACTAAGCACGTTACTCGTTACTCTAATAAAAAAGGGGAATGTTTCACGGCTCCACGTTCTATATATACATAGAAAAGGTAACGCATTACCATTACCGTAACCGAAAAATTATAACAAATGTTGCCTCTGCCGTTGCTCCGGAATCATCAGTTTTAATCAACGTGTCTTTGCTGCAGAAACCCACAATGATAATTTTTAAATTTCAAATTTATGTTTCACACATACTAACCCAAGCAAGGATTATACTCAATGTTCAATTAACGAGAATTATTTGTACAAATGTGCTGAACCTTAGCAATGTTATATAGAGGCTTAATGACGCCTGCCCATGTGATGGCTTCTGACTTTGCAGTGACCCAGGGTGAAACCATTTTTTTCATTGGAGCATTATACACAAAGTGAAGTTTGATAATCTATGGTGTTCACAAACAAGCAGCTATCATTAAACTCTAAAGAAATTTACAACAATCGGCCTTTTCTGGATCCTTCAGCACCTTCATTAAAGCATGTCGAAATCGGTACTGTTGGTCCTAGCAACCGAAATGGCCCGCAGCGCGCCAGTAGGCCATCACAGAGGCCTACGGAGGCCTACATTGGTGCCTTTTTATTGGGGATGGGGGAGTATTAGGAGATGTCTTGGGGAGGAGGGGGGACACTTGCAAGTTTGTGACACCAGATGTGGCTTGCAGACGCGTAAGTCTAGAAAAATCACGAAGGGGGACACACATCTTGCAATAGCAGCCATTTTGTTTTAATATTTTGCAGGTTTTATTTTTTGTTTAAATAAGAATTAAAATCATGCCTAAAATCAAATTGACAAACGAACATAGGTTCCCAGCACTCGTAATTGCATTCTTCTATTGAGTCTTTTCCGGAACCAGTCGAGAGTGGCAGTTGCGATTTCAATTGTCTCACACACCTGATGGTTATTGAGCACGTGTACACGCTACAAAAATCATTAAAAGTTGAATGTTTTATACATACTTATCAAGCATCCTTATTTGTGACGTTTTTAAGAGAAATTTTGATGGGGCCCACTTGCAAGGGGTGTCCCCCTCCCCTGACCGAGCACAAAGGGGTCGGGGAGTCAACGTTCTCTGCAGGCGTGGTCAACGGGCGTCCAGGTCATGACCAGTATGGACTGTGCATCTGAGAAAATATTGCATTTGCTCTCATCTTCAGATATGGCCATCGACAGGTTTTTGTCTTGGGGGTAAGGAAACCCTTCTTTCAACTTGTATCATGGCTGAGGGAGGGGGTCGGGTTGCTGTCGCTAGAGTGGGTAGCAAATGGTGGTGCAGCTTGAAGGGGTCAAGTGCCCATTTTGCACCACGCTTATGTCTACACTTCCTTCATTGAACACAACGGTGAGGACTAGTTGACTAAATTCGCAGATTTGTTTTCTTCCGCATCTTATACCGATACATAAAACATTCTCATATTGTAAAAAGTAGGTATTTCGATTCGTTTGAAGGAAGGTAACATTCAAGGTATGACAGATACTCAAAAGAGCGGTTTCCTGCAATCGCAATAGGAAAATTCGAAGCAGAGGTGCTTCTTTTTTCGTGCAGCGTACAATGTATAAGTGAGATCCAATTCGGAAAAAGCGAACTGAGTGACGTGCGTCGGTGCTTGCTCAATGTTCAACGAAAGAAGGTTTCACGAAGTATGACGTAGCCAACAACAGAAACAAACTGCCGCATCTTAAATTAAAAAAAACAAGCAAAGTGCTGCACATTCGTGGTAAAACATGGATTGAAATACGCGTTTTTATTATGAAAACGAAATAAAAACTATTTTACAAAACGCTTTGCATTCATCGTGATGTCGACACTTCTTTGTAGTGTCATTAGTGCTATTCGGATGAAAATCCCTGAATATCAACTAATTCAGCAACCTCTGGCAGAAGAACCTTTTGTATTTTTAGTTTCGGTTTCCACGCTGCCGATGAAAATTGGCCGCGCGCCGCTGGCGATGAATTAACCGTCGTGCGCCGACAACGCCGCCGCCGCCGACTCTGGACGACCCCCACGCCGCCGCTGGTCGAAATCACGTCGGCGCACAACTCTAGTTCGTGCCACCGGGTGAACCGAACACTGCCGTCATGAATAAGAAGGGCGACAGAGGACACCCCTGCCTAAGCCCCTGTTTTACCTCTGTGGGCTTGGATACCTGTTTTTTCCCACTTTATAACTACCTTGTTATTTTTATAGATTTCCTTTAAAAGATTAGTGACTCCATCTTCCATAAAGACCGCTTCTTTGCACTTGCCGAAATTGCGGCTTGTTACGCGCGCAAGCGCGGCTTCGTAGCTGCAGTGGTCGACCACGAAGGCAAATGCAAGACGAGCGTTACGGTTAAAACTCGGCACACCGAGACGGCCGAGGAGGTGGCATCGCCCTTGCGGTGGCCGTCACTGAGGCAGAAATAGTGATCAGCGACTCGCAGGTAGCGATACGAAACTATGGTAACGGCTGGGTGTCTCGGGAGGCGCTGCGAATATTGACGATCAACGGGAAACGAATACGAAACAAAAATGATACATTTGTGATATAGACACCTGTTCGCACGCACTGCCCTCTGGCCGGCAACGAGGCTGCAGACGCGGCGGCTCGAGAGCTCACGAACCGAACTGCTGCGCATGCATGTCAATGCCGCCTCTACCGAGGCCACACGCGGAAAAGTACGTCTGGGAGTGGGAGGAACGTATGACTAGCTACAATGAGATTACGCAGCACTACAAGCTCGTTATAGGCGTAAATACCCACCACACATAGCAAACTAACTGAAAAGCAGGTCAGTTGCATGGAGACAATTCCAAACAGACACTTTTCCAAATCCAGTGATCTTTCGCCTTTGTTACCTGACCTATATTCGACAGATAAATGCGAAGCATGCGATTCCCGGGCAACCCTGGGGCATATGTTATGGGAGTGCTCGAGTCTCAAGACGCAGTCAACGGTACAAACGAGGAGGCAGTCTCGAACCATGGGCGCGCTGGGAGGCGGCTCTGCTGAGCTCCGCATTAGAACAATAACTACGGGCCGTCCAGCGACCTGACGAAGCCGCCCGAGCCGAAGGGCTCGCGGCCGATGCCTAGGCCGGGGTTCAAGCCCGCCCCAATTTATCATCGCCGGACTCTTAATAAATGTTGTCTCTTTCTTTCTCCATCTTCCACACCTAGTGTGTGGATGCACCGCGTCTGAATGCACCGCGTCAGTGAGAACACCTTGTCTTCCAACCTCCTGTTTTTCCGAAACCCATTCTGCAGTTCCCCTAGAACCCCCTCATCCTCTATCCATCCCTGCAGTCTTTCCTTTATAATCTGCATCGCCAGGCTGTAGACCACTGATGTCACTGTTATAGGATGGTCGTTGTTTATGTCAGCTTTGTCCCCTTTTCCTTTATAGATTATGCTCATCCTGCTAAGTTTCCATCCATCGGGGACTTCAACATCTATTATTGTTCTGTTCACTGCTTCTCTGAAAGTCTGTTTAGACTTCGGACCCAATGTCTTTATCAGCATAATTAGGATGCCATCTGGGCCTGTTGATGTACTACTTGGGACCCTCTTCTCAGCCCTTTCCCACTCCCGTAAAAATGGAGCCATTGCGACTTGATCCATCCTTGTCTATTGTGGTGCATTGAAACTTCTTTGTTGAAATTTTCTATCACCCTTGTTCTCATATATTCAATAGCTTCGTCCCCTTCTAGCCTAGCACCTTGAGCTGTAGTTATATACATATGCTCTTGGCTTGTTTCATTTCTTAGGGAGTTTAGATGGTTCCGAAATTTCGCTGCTGCCCTTCTGTCCTTTTTATGTACTTCTGCCAGCCATTGAGCACCCTTTATTTTAACCTTTTCATTGATCAGGAGGTATGCTTCCCTTCTAGAGCTTAGAAAGATTTCCCATTTTCTTTCAACATCATCTGTCGGTTTACCCCGCTGCTTAGCATCTCTGTGTTCCCCAGAGGCTTCCTGACGTTTTTCTATGGCTCTCTTAACTTCCTCAACCCACCAACTCTTGGGCTTGTGTCTTCTTTTTCGGGGTGACTTGTCACGTGCCTTAGCAAGCTCTCGCTCAAACAGTCTAATTAGATTTGTGTATGTCCACACTGTTTTATTATCCTCAGTGATTACTTTTTCAATTTGTTTAGTAGCGATTTTTATTTGCCCCTCTGAATGAAAATTTTCTTTTAGTTGCTCATCTTGCCTCCTTCTCACTTTCATTGCTTTTCCAAAACTTAGCTTGATGCGTTTGTGATCATTACCAAGAATTCGGGAGCCACATCCATCTATGTGCCTTCCCCTGTGCTTATCATACATCCTATATGTGGCATCAGTGCATAATATATCGTCGACTGCAGCCTTCCTACCTCCCATGTTATTTGACCTTCATACTTCTCAGTACTGTTGCAAATGATCAAATAAATCCTTTCACACATATCCATGATCATTTTGTCTGTTGGGTCGGTATACCTATCTATATCTTCTATGTGCTGTTCTCTACAACTTCCTGAGCTTTCGGCAGTGCATTCACCATGCTCTTCCCTGACTGGGCTTCCACCCTGACTCTCCCATCTTCCTTCACTCTCTTGAAGACGCCATCCCTAACCCTGGCATCGTTAGAGTCCCCCACCACCAGGAACCTTCTACGCTCCAATCGCTGGCTTCCTGTTTGTGATGGCACCCCTGTTCGCTTCACCTGTTTCTCTCTCTGCCGTCTGTCCTGTGTTTGTGCCCTGCTTGAAAACTGCCGCGCCACCGAGCTGTATGTTCTGGAGCCTCCATGCAGTGGCCAGAGACTGCGGCCCCCTGACCTCCTTTCTCGCCTGTTCCTTACCGCCTGTCGCCTTCTCCGCTACCCACGCCTTCCATCCACACGGGTCGGGGCCGGGGTACAGTGTACTAGAAGGGGACAGTGGAGTGAACGAGGCGGCCGCGCCGCATCTCGGCTGATTCTCCGGCTGGTGACAGTAGCGACGGCACTGTAGTCCCATCTCAGAAGCGTCTGTATTGGGAGCGCATGCGCCCTAGCCTGCGAAAGCGTGTACTTGCTCGTTTTTAGCGCGTTTAATGCGTTTATGAGCCTTTATCAGGGTATGCACATCTGCTACGCGCCATGGTGCACGAGTGAATATGCAGGCACGCCGAAATTGCGTCGATACATTCACTGTTTCAAGAACCTGCCGACACACACACACACACACACACACACACACACACACACACACACACGCACACACACACGCACTCGTCAATCGGAATTTGCACGGATCCGCCTAGCTTCTTGCTCAACCAGCACTTTGAGCTGCGTTACATCATAAGTGGCTTCTTGCGAATTACAAAGAGACGAGAAGTATGAAAACCATGATTAAATCATACACCTGTTTTGTCGGCAGTCTCTGCGATATCCAGAGCACAGTGTTACTCATATGAGCCTACATGCGCTCGATTATTTCACGAGAAACCCGAGTATAAGTAACACTGTCACAACATTAATCGGTAACGACTCTGTTTTACCATACCAGTTTTTGTCGAAGATAATAATAACTGTCTTCTGAAAGGCTTAATACATAATAAACTTATGAAAGCAACACACAAACACATTAAAAAGTGCCATTGTATATATAGCCCGTCTGTTAATCTGCGTAAATTCATTGTAACCAGTTCTCATTTTGTATGGAAAACTTAAATTGTGCTGCTTTCCAAATATTCTATTGGCGTAACGCCATTGCAAGCAAGCAAATTTATGACGATGTTTTGTATTATAAGCATAGTTCTATTAATAAGTATCAAATGTGTAGGCAGGCAGTGGTGCATCTTGTTTTGAGAACTTTACCTTCCTTGTATATGTACACAGTAAATACACACACACAACACACACCACACACACACACACACACCACACACACACACACACACACACACACACCCACACACACACACACACACACACACACACACACACACACACACACACACACACACACACACACACACACACACACATGGAGGCGGAAATGTTGTAGGCCCGTGTACTCAGATTTGGGGTGCACGTTAAAGAACCCCAGGTGGTCTAAATTTCCGGAGCCCTCCACTACGGCGTCTCTCATAATCATATAGTGGTTTTGGGACGTTAAACCCCACATATCAATCAATCAACACACACACACACACACACACACACCACACACACACACACCACACACACCACACCACACACACACGCCCCGCCGCGGTGGTCTAGTGGCTAAGGTACTCGGCTGCTGATCCGCAGGTCGCGAGATCAAATCCCGGCTGCGGCGGCTGCATTTCCGATGGAGGCGGAAATGTTGTAGGCCCGTGTACTCAGATTTGGGTGCACGTTAAAGAACCCCAGGCGGTCAAAATTTCTGGAGCCCTCCACTACAGCGTCTCTCATAATCATATGTTGTGGGATGTTAACCCCCACCATATATATATATATATATATATATATATATATATATATATTGTCACGCGCTAAGAGCTCGAACGAACGTACAAAGGGACGCGACTGTCCAAAATCTCAGAGACAAAGAAGGACGTCTCCACTGGCACGGGTTGCTCGTCTTCGTCTTCCTCGTTCACCGGCACAGAACTGACCCCACTGTTCACTGGCACAGAACACCAGGTGGCAATATATATATATATATATATATATATATATATATATATATATATATATATATATATATATATATATATATATATGATGCTACGATGACTGGGCGACGTGGTCTGGCTCATACGCTGTCTTTATTCCATCTCACTTCTTCCTCATCTACTTCTCCTAACCATCGCTTCATACCTCACATGATTCCCCCTCCCCCCGAAAGATGGCACTGGTTACAAACTATAACAAACTAAGGAAGTGAATGAACAAAACAATGCCCAAATTCAGTTTCACGTCCAGACGAAGTTCCACAATCTCAATAAATCTTCAAGGGCCGATTGAGCTGTCCGATGAATTTTATGAAAACTCTGGTGGGCGAGGTTGACTGTTGCGTTCTGGCCAACAGAAGCACGCCTTGAACGTAGAAATTACTGATGACACAGCGATTCTTGTCATTAATGAACAAGAGTCGAAGTACTTGTAGCATTTGAGAGTCTGATGTCGTAGGCACGAAGTTCTCCGTCGTAGACGCTGCTTTCTGTGTCGTGGCTGAGACAGAACGAGTGCTTGCAGCCTGCATGTGCGAGAACTGAAGCTGATGGTATGATGCCTTTGTTCCTTCATTGTACACGTGGTAGCTGCACGTCTCTTTCGTAGCTTTCTGTGGTCTCTCTCAGTTTGTTGAATCGTAGACACGGCGTTGAGAACTGGTGCCGAAAACTTGGTCGACGTTGCTTTCTGCGAAGATGGCTTAGGCATCGACTTCGTCTTTGCTTCTTTAATTGACGTTGTCTCTGATGATCTTTCAGCCACAAGGTACTCGAGAGGAGGTTCACTTGATCGTTGTTCTTGTTCGAGTAGCCGTGGCAGTTCTTGGAGTTCGTGGAGTTGCCTTTGTTGAAATTGCTCGTCTTCTTGTGAAAGTTCGTCAGATGGGCCTCTTTCAGGAACCTGAGTCTGCTTTTCTTTAGATGTGATGTGATCAGTAGATTGTCGGTAGTCGACACTGTACTGCTAGGCTCGTCCTGCGATTAAGCAGCGTGACAGGCTGATGAGAACACTCCCAAGATGGTTGTGAGTCATCCTTGATTGTAAATGCTTCTGTCATTTGACAATGCGCCAGCGTTGGTAGATTCGAAATTCCTGTAGTGCTTTGATTTCACAAGTGCGTTGTCACTTGACGATGAGAGCACAACAGACATGACTTCAGGTGGTTCTGTAGGCGTATGTTTTTTCTTTTTGCAGCGTAGTTAGACTGAAAATGTCTGTCGAACGACCCCTGGTCCGAAACGTACGGGTAGGTGGCTGGTATTGTGAGGATTTTACTAGTTCGTCACGCGTGAATTCCGTCGCACGCTCGAAACCGTCTGGGCCTTGTGTGTGACACGAAGCATCAAAGAATTTGGGGTGGTTCAGTAAAATGTGAAGTGTTGTGGTGCAGTGAACACGTTGAAAATGTCGATTTCATTGTTCTTGGGAAAGCCGGTTTTAGGTTTAGTCTTTTGCCGAAATGGTCTAAATTCCTTTCGGTATACGGAGGCTTTACCTTGTCTGTTGCGACGTGCAAGTTACCAGTCGGTGTTCGAATGCGTGACGTTTTTTCGGAAGAGTCATATGATGGTACAATGGTGGTATATTTTCTCTGAGGTCTCGTTTGAAAATAGGCTTACTGCGGGAAGACTTCGCGTAACTCTGATGGGCGAGTTGAAAGCTTTCCGCTGATGACGTATGGACAGGTCTCACCGTATTCCTTGAAACGACTGATCATTTCTTCTTTGATCTTTTTCCAACTCATCGTTCTCGAAGATGTGGGTGAGGTAAAACTTGAATGCCTCACCTGAGATGTAGTCAGTGAAGTTTATGATCATCTCCCTTCCGACCATGATGCAGCGGTGGCATGGATCTCGAACAGGTTAAACCAGTCCTGTACGGGTCCGTCGTCCGCTGATCCGGTGTACTTAGGGATGTCAAGGTCTTCTGATGCTGCTGTCATGATGCTTGGTGGTCTTGGTGGTCCGTGTTCGGTCACTGCGTCTCGCTGAGGTCTTCGATGATGATGGCCGGGCGATGAAGTGGTTGCGAGGTCTTCATCCTGTCGACTCGTGTGATGCTACGATGACTGGGCGACGTGGTCTGGCTCATACGCTATCTTTATTCCATTCTCACTTCTTCCTCATCTACTTCCCTAACCATCGCTTCATACCTCACACACACACACCACAC
>WOVY01014018.1:0-175209 GCA_013436015.1 Rhipicephalus annulatus
CCGCAAGGATAGGAATAAGAGGATTTGGGTATGTCGGCTGCTTTATTGTGCTTCCTGAGTGCTCCCGGGAACTGATTATAGGCTGGACTTTTTGCAAACAAACAATGCAGTCATTGACTTACAAGAGTCCCAGGTTTCGTTTTCTACGGAGAATGCCGTCGCCTTCTGTCATGCAGAGAAACCAATCGTTCTACCTCTTTGCATTGTGGACGAAGATGTAACCATGCCGCACTTCCAGTGTGACCGTTCTTGTGAGGAGTGAAGTTCTTCGTGACTGTGACGGTTAGCTGACGGAAACATCGGACTGCTACTAGAAAAGGACTATGCGTGGCAAGAGGCCTGGTGAGCCTTCGTTATGGATGCGCGTATGTCCTATTAACTAACTTTCGAAATGAGCTGCAGCATGTTGAAGGAAACATCCGTAGCATTGCTGCATGAGTACGTGCAAGTCTCAAATTTTTGCACTCTTGATAAAGCTTCAGAGACAGTACATAATGTACTCCAGTCAGTAGACATTGACAGAGAGCTCTCGTCATCTCAGAAGCAACAGATTGCTGACCTCATCAGAGAGTTCGCCTTGTGCTTCTTCACCTCGTCGAAAGTCGGACGTACTCCTGTCGCAAGCACCGTATCGTGGTCGAAGAACACGTGAGACCTGTGCATCAGCGCGCATACCGAGTAGCGCCAAAAGAAAGGGAAGGCATCAAGAACCAAGTGCAAGAAATGCTCAACAATGATGTAATCCAGCCATCCAACAGTCCGTGGGCATCACCGGTAGTGCTAGTCAAAAAGAAGGACAACACTTTGCGGTTTTGCGTTGACTACAGAAAGCTGAACCAGTCACAAGCCTGATGTTTACCCACTTCCCACGATCGATGATGCCTTGGATAAGTTAGCATGCTCACTTCTTTTCATCATTGGACTTAAAAGTGGATATTGGCAGATCGAGGTGACGAACGAGATCGCGAGAAGACGGCGTTTGTGACCCCAGACGGACTATACGAGTTCAAAGTGCTCCCTTTCGGTTTGTGCTCTGCTCCCACTACCTTCCAGAGGATGATGGACACTGTGCTTTACGGACTCAAGTGGCAATCGTGTCTCGTCTACCTCGACGATGTAGTGGTTTATTCTTCTACCTCCGAGCAGCACATTCACCGACTGAGAATGGTACTGGATGCCATTCGCGTGGCAGCACTGACCATCAAACCGCAAAAGTGTCACTTTGGATTTCGTCAGCTTCGGTTTCCTCGGGCACATAGTTAGTGCGGAAGGCGTCCACCCAGACCCGGAAAGATTGCAGCAGTTGAAAAAATTTCCGAAACCGCAAGACAAAAGGGCCGTCAGACGATTCCTGGGACTATGTGCCTATTAAAGACGCTTTGTTCAAAAATTTGCTAAGGTCGCTGAGCCTTTGACACGGCTAACGAAAGAAAGTGTACCATTCTCTTGGCGGGAGCAACAAGCAGCGGCTTTCTCAGAGTTGGTGACGCCGTTTGCAGTCCTTTCTATACTCGCCCACTTTGACGAATAGGCCGATACAGACATACATACCGACGCGAGTAACGTTGGCCTCGGTGCCATCCTCGTTCAGTGGCAGAATGGAGAAGAAAAGGTCATTGCTTACGCGAGCCGCACTCTATCGAATGCTGAGTCTAATTACTCAGCGACAGAGAGTGTCTCGCAGTTATATGGGCCATCAGCAAGTTTCGCCCATACCTCTACGGCAGACCGTTTCGAGCAATCAGTTATCATCATTCATTGTGTTGGCTGGCAAACATCAAGGAACCCTTCAGGAAGACTTGCTAGATGGAGCCTGCGTCTGCAGGAACATGACATCACTGTGGCCTACAAGTCCGGTCTTCAAGCACAATGACGCGGATTGCCTGTCTCGCGCACCTGTTGAGTCTCCATCATCTGACCAAGAACAAGCCATCCCATTTCTTGGAATACTGATGTGTCGGAGATGGCTCGTCTTCAGCGAGAGGACCCGGTAACTACGCCCGCTTATTCAATACTTGGAGGGTCACCAAATTAAGGTACCACGTGTTTTTGTCCGTGGTTTGACCATCCTATGTCCATCCGGAACGACGTCCTATACAAGCGCAACTTCATAAACACTGGTGAGACATTTCTGCTTCTTGTACCATCATCACTGCGAGCAGAAATCTTAAAAGTCGCACTTTGGCCGGAATTCGCCGGAAGTATTATTGGCCGAAATTAAGGGATTCGGTGCACCATTATTTTAAGTCATGCCACGATTGCCAGAGACTTAAAATACCACCATCGAAACCAGCGGGTCTGTTTGCAACCAATAGAGCCACCAAAAGGGCCATTTTCAGCAAGTGGGAATACATTTGCTTGGTCCATTTCCTCTCTCTTCATCGGGAAAGCACTGGATTGTTGTAGGCAACAGACTACATGACTCGATATGCTGAGACATCACCTCTCGCGAAAGGAACGGCGAACGAAGTAGCCCAGTTTTTTGTCACTCAGATTGTACTACGACATGGCGCACCACAGGTTGTCATTACAGACAAAGAAACAGCATTTACTGCCCGTTTGTTTGATGCAGTCTGTTATGAAGCTCACCCACACCGATCATAGAAGGACTACAGCATACCATCCGCAAACAAGCGGATTAACCGAAAGGCTCAATAGAACTCTCGCCGACATGATCTCGATGTATGTGGAGGTTGAGCACCAGACATGGGACAGTGTTTTGCCTTATGCAACATTTGCCTATAATACCGCAGTACTAGAAATGACACACTTCACGCCATCTCAACTTGTTTATGGTCGGACGGTCACAACTACCTTAGACGCGATGTTACCTGTCAACGATTCGAATGAGAGTGACCCACACATCAGCGACTACATAGAAAGGGCAGAAGAGGCACGGCAATCGGCAAGACATCGTATCTTTTTGCAACAAGGCTCCGATGCAAGTCGCTATAATCTGAAGCGGAGAGACGTACAGTACAACTCTGGAGACAAAGTGTGGGTGTGGACGCCTATACGCGCACCTGGCCTATCGGAAAAACTGATGCGACGCTATTTCGGCCCTTACAAAGTACTTCGCCAGTTAGGCCCGCTAAACTACGAAGTAATTCCTGAAGGGCAAGTGTGCTCAACCCGACGCAGGAATCGCCCAGAAGTCGTACATGTAGTACAAATGAAACCGTACTACGAAAGGCACTGAACGAGACAACTATAAATGTGCCAAACATCAGATAAATACTCCTTTACAAAATTGTTCGACGTCAGCATACGCATCGGGACAATACGTTTCGGGAGGGGACAAATGCCGCATGTTGTTAGGCGCCAAGCTAAACGCGCCATGCAAAGCTGGCTGCACGTGTCACCACATCACGTGCTGGACTAGGAACGCTGGCGGTTTTTTGAGGAGCAGCTCGAGGCGAGACGCAAGAGAAGTTGACGAGGTTTTGACGAGTGAGCTTCACAACCTTTGTGTATTTAGTTGACGGGCACAAGTTTGCCATTAATAAATAGCTGTTTAGCTTCCGGCACTGTATTTGTTTGTTACAATATACACACACACACACACACACACACACATATATATATATATATATATATATATATTATATATATATATATATATATATCTATATATGTGGGCATTTGTTACTTACATCGTCCTCATCCCTGCATGATCACATCAATTCATCCGCTTCTCTTTGCCCTCATTGCCACTCTGGGTCATCATCATAGTCTGTGTACTGGCTCTGCCCGTTCGTTTTTCCGAGGTCCTTCCTCAAATAAACGCTGACGCAGCCAAGACTACCAAGACTTCATTACGTGCTGGAGGTGGATTTCGGTCCTCTGACCTCCCGCAGCCCGCTATACCCCCCTGGAGCTTCGTTCAGGCCGCATGTCCAGACCGAGCCTGCCGGAGCTGATGTCATCAAACCACGCACCGCCCACAAGCTGCCCCTCCTACTTACATACACGGCCATCAGCGGGAACCCCCGCTCTTCGCTGGTCTTCGGGGAGAAGTCGTAGAAGGCTGGATCGATGACTACGACCGCAGTAGGTGCCGCTAATAGGTGGGACGAGGCCGCCAAACTGCGTTACGTGCCTTTTTATCTGAACGGAGTCGCGAAGACATGGTATTTTAACCACGTCGTTGACTTACCCGACTAGGCTACCTTCCAGCAGCAGCTGCGACTACGTCTTTGGGACACCGGACATTCGATCCGCCGTCGCGAAGAGGACACTCGATACTCTCCGACAACATCCAGGTAAATCGTACACTTCATACATCGAGGATGTCCTCGCACTGTGCCGGCGTGTCAATCAATCCATGCCGGAGACGGAAAAAGTGCGCCATATATTGAAAGGCATTGGGTCTGTTGCCTTTAATGCCCTCGCTGTGCAAAACCCAGCTACCATCGTTGATGTCGTGACGACATGCCAGCGCCTTGATGCGCCTGACTCCGTTCGCCTCCAACCGGACATTGGCGACCACCACTCCACGTCACATGGCCATCTGCGTGATCTCATCCGGGACATTTTACGAGAAGAATCATGGTCTATGGACTTCACACCTCCTACACCTGCGTCCTACACAGTCTTCGGGAGTGCCCTTGCTGTGACATCATCCAGGGAGGAACTTACATCGCCGACCAGGCTCTGCGCCCGTACAGCCACCTGCTTCACGCCCCATATCCACCTACCCTCAAGTTGCTGCCGTGCCTCCCAGCGACGCCCACGCGACATTGCCGCGTCCATCCTACGCGTCAGTTGCTGCCGCTCCCCCGGTGAACTACCATTCCGTGCCCCCTGACCTTTTGGCCCACCTGACCGTGCTATCTCCAGGTGCCCCGAATGCCTTCTATTCCCCACCGTGACGCTCGTCTCGCCCTGTCTGCTACTACTGTGGCTATCGCGGCCACATATCTCGTTTCTGCCGAAAGCGCCAGCAAGATGGGCGTCGGAACGACGTGCGTGAACGGGATTTGTACACTGGGGCATCTTATCAAGGTTGGTGTTATTCGTCTCCTCCGCACCGGTCTCCATCTCCTCCGGCATCGACTGCACCGCGAAACAGCCGAAACACGAGACGCCGCTCGCCTTCGCCCACCCACTTCTCCACTTCGGCCTGCCTCATTCTCCTCTGATATTCATTCGGAAAACTAAGTGATGCAGTTTGTGAAGGAAAAACTGCATTCGGAATTAGAACTGAAATTCCTCCATCAGGCCCGTGTAACATGGTTTCTGTGGAAGTGGGAGGAGTGCAAGTCGATGCATTGGTGGACACAGGTGCGACATTGTCTGTGATGCGTGCTGATTTGTCTGAACATTTAAGGAAAGTAATGACGCCTTACGATTGCACCACGTTACTTGCTGCCCAAGGGAACATCATTCGCCCTTCCGCGTTTTGTACTGTGCGTGTTTTCATCGATGGAATCCGTCATCATGTCCAGTTTGCTGTCCTGTCCCGCTGCTCTCACCAACTAATTTTAGGGTGGGATTTTCTATCATCTGCTTCCGCGGCAATTTGTTGTGGACAACGCGTCGTTCACTTCGCTGACACCTACTACATGCTTGACGACGATAATCAGAAGCCACTTCGTCTGGTCGCTGCGAAACACATCGAACTGCCGCCACTACAAGAGCAAATTGTCAGCCTTACGTCCAACGACATCTATAACGGTGATGTATTGGTCTCACCGTCACCACTTTGCGTTCGTAAAGGTATAGTTCTTCCGTCCAGTGTCGTTCGTTTTTGCAATGGCTCTGCACTTGTTACCGCTGTCAACTCTACACCGGAGAAGCTGTGGCACGTGTTGCCGACTTCAAGCCTGTATTTGTCACGCCACTTCAGGCCATCGCATCCAAAGACCTTGCCCTCGGTGAGCATGTTTCTTCCTCCGCCTTTACCACCGCTATCAGCAGCGACTTGACATATTCACAAAGGCAGCAGCTGCTCGCATTGTTACAGAAACATGCAAATTCTTTCGATATTTGCTCGTCTAATCTGGCCCGCACTAATACTACAGCACACCTAATTCAAACTGTTGGGACATCTATCGTACACCACCGACCCTACCGCGTGTCTCTAGCTGAAAGAAAAATTAAAGAAAACGTTGCTGACATGTTTAAATGGGAAGTTATCCGTCCCTCATCTAGCCCTTGGTCGTCTCTTAATGTTTTGGTTCGTAAAAAGGATGGCTCTGTGCGCTTTTGCGTGGACTACCGGGCGCTCAATAGGATCACACGCAAGGACGTGTACCCCATGCCACGCAATTGACGACGCCCTTGATTCCCTACAAGGCGCGGAATTCTTTTCAAGCATCGACTTTTGTTCTGGGTACTGGCAGGCCTCGCCTCCTATTTTCGCCCGTTTATCCAGGACTTCGCTTCTATTGCTGCTCCATTATACCAACTACTTGCTTTCAACGTCTGTTTTCTGTGGTCTCAAGAATGTCAAACGGCATTCGACCTGTTGAAGTGGGCACTCACGTCTGAACCTTTGCTGTGCCACTTTGACGAAGCCGCACCGACTATCCTCCATACCGACGCTACCGGCCTTGGTATAGCAGCCGTTCTCCTACAACGCCACAATAGTTTCCCTAGAGAAAGTTGTTGCATATGCCAGTCGCGTACTCACCCCTGCCGAAAAGAACTACACGATAACTGAACAATATTGTTTGGCTGTGGTTTGGTCGGTCCAGAAGTTCCATCCCTATCTCCACAGCCGTCACAATCGTTACGGACCACCATGCCTTTTGCTGGCTTTCTACACTGAAGGACTTGTCCGGACGCTTGGGTCGGTGGATACTACGCTTGCAGGAGTACGACTTTGACATAACTTACAAGTCAGGCATAAAACATCAAGACGCCGACACTTATTCTCGTTGCCCGCTTCCAACTACCCATATCAGCATTGGTGAGAACTCAACCGCCACATCTACCAAAGTTCATACGCTCGCATCAATAAGGCAACCCTTTTCGGACGACGAGCCAACATTCATCCCCCGCCAACGGTCCGAATCATACTGCAGAGGCATGATGGACCACCTTTCGGGAGTTTCTCATCCACCAAACGCGCGACTTTATCGTCCAATCCTGCACTTTAAGCTGAACAATGGGGTTCTCTACTGCCACGTCTACCACCCTGACGGTCAGCGCTGGGTTCCTGTACTGCCACGCTCTCTTCGACTTCAGGTGCTCGAAGCCTTCCACGACGACTTGACTGCTGGTCATCTTGGTTTTAAAAAAAAACTCTTGACCACTTTCGATGTCGTTATTACTGGCCTGGCCTTTCTTCTAGTGTAGCGCGGTACGTCGGTTCCTGCTACCCATGCCAGCGTCGTAAACTCCCCACGTCTGCACCTGCTGGACCTCTACAGCGTGTTATGTGTGTGTTATGTTTGTGTCAGCGCTTCCTCTATTTCGGTGTTGTGCGGCACTTTGTATTATTGCGATATTATTCCTTGCGAATATGGTGATGCGTGAGTGCTGACTGTTCTGTCTAAACGTTAGCTCTGAATGCGCCGTGCGCTCTGACGCGCTTTAGTGAACGCTGTCACACGGGTACTTGCTGCATGTGGTCGCGCTGCTCTGTATTTATCCGGACCGGGTAGCGGTGACTAATACCGGTTTGAACGCTGTCACACGGGTACTTGCAGCATGTGGTGGCGCTGCACTGTATTTGATCCGGACCGGGTAGCGGTGACTAATAGCGGTTTTCCTCGAGAAATTTTGATCACGCGCAACAACTTTGTCGCTGCTGCGTTGTACAGCATCGAGTTTGGTGCAGATGCCCTAACCGCGATCACGAGTGTCTGTGTGACTCCGGCGGCATGAATATCGCATTATTTTCACTATTCGCACAGGTAGTCCAAGTAGCACAGAGAAAAAAAAGCTGTGACTGCGAAATCCCCTGTCAGTGATCACACATGAATGCTTATACTAAGTTATACCGTTCAGTTTTGTACACTTTTGTGGCCTCTACTTCTTTGGCTGCTGCTTCCATGACAATGCAAGAATAAAGCAGTCTACTAATTACATCAAAATTCCGCAGAAACGGTGCATCATACTTAATCAAGTCTCTAGAAAATATAAAACATCTGCAAAGAAGCCCATGTACATGTTCTGTCTTGCAAACAAGCCTATTGCTCACGCTTTTGGCAAATTTTGTTGTTAGAGGTCTGCTGACATGAGCCACAGTGGACCACCGCATTACACATATATTGTATGATTGGTGTGTTAAGTGGTCGCCTGTAAATTGCGATCTGCATAAAAAGCGAGTGCTTTGCCTTCAGCGCAACTTTGGCATGCTCAATTTTCGCTTAATACCTAAATCTAAACCTTGTCGTACATTGAAGGTGTCATCATCATCAGCCTGACTACGCTCACTGCAGGGCAAAGGCATCTCCCATGATCAGCCAATCAACCCGGTCTTGTGCTTTTTGTTGCCATGCTATACCTGCAAACTTTTTAATCTCATGGACCCACATAACTTTCTGTCCCCCTTCGTGCGTTTGCATTCTCTGGGAATTCAGTCAGTTACCCTTAATGACCAGCGATTATCCTGCCTACGTGCAATGTGCCCGGCCCATGTCCATTTCTTATTCTTGATTACAACTATGATATCCTGAACCCTGGTTTGTTCGCTGACCCACTCTGCTCACTACTTTTCTTTTGAAGTTACACCTATCATTTTCCTTTCCTTCACTCACTGGGTCATCCTCAATTTAAGCTGAACTCTCTTTGTAAGCCTCCAGATTTCTGCTCCGTACTTGAATACTAACAAGATGCAGTTGTTATATACCTTCCTCTTGAGGGTTAGTGGCAGATTACCATTCATAATTAGAGAATGCTTGCTAAATGTGATGAACCCCATCTTTATTTTTCTAGTTACTCCACTCTCATGATTCGGTTTTGCAGCTCCGACCTGTCCTAAGTAGACATATTCCTTTACAACTTCCAGGGTCTCTCCACCTATCGCAAAGCGATGTTTTCTGCCGAGACTGTAGCACATTACTTTAGTTTTGTGGACATTCATTTTCAGACCTACTTTTCTGCTTTCCATGTTCAGTTCTGTAATCGTGAGCTCTAATTCATCTTACTCACAAGTTACTCATAGAGGCATTGTCATCAGCGAATCCCAGGTTGCTAAGATCCTTTCCATAAACTCTTATTCCTAACTCTTCCCAAGCTAGGGTCCTGAAAACCTCCTGTAAACATGAGATGGAGAGATTGTATCTTTCTGCCTAACACCCTTCTTTACTGGAATTCTGCCGCTTTCTTTACAATGGCAGTGCATGCACTGTAGATTTCTTCCAGTATGTTTATGTAGCATTCTTCGATGCCTTGACTTCAGCAGTGCCTGCATTACTGCTGATGTCTTGACTGAGTCAGAGACCTTCTTGTACTCTATAAAGTTTATGTATGTATCCGGCAAGACTGTCGAAATTTGGCCTTGTTGGTGCATTGTGACGACTGAAAATAGCGCTAAAAACGAGGACACAAGAAGACACAGCGCCTGTGCTGTGTGTCCTCTTCTTGTGTCCTCGTTTTTAGCGCTATTTTCAGTCGTATCCGGCAAGGCTACTGCATCACGACTTCGTATCGTACATGCGCAGATACTCACGGCGCGCTATCGTGCACCTATATAATCAGTGACTGAATAAACCGATCGTTCTTCTTGTTCTGGCCATCATGCTGTATCGTCGTCCTTGCTAGCTACATGGTGTCAGAAGTGGCCACCGCGAACCGAAGCACGGCAGCAACGGCGCGGAATCGCCATGGACCTACTGAAGCCGTCGGAGCCATTGCGACTATCGGGCAACTTGTCTGAAAATTGGAAGCGCTTCAAGCAAAGGTGCGAGCTTTTTCTGCAAGCAACGGCAGTCGAGAAGGCCCCGAGAAGTGACTCCTCGAAAGGGGCGCTCTTGCTGAGCTTCGCGGGAGACGAAGTGCTCGACATCTTCAACAACTTTCAGTACGGCCCCGAAGAAAGCAAAGAATGTTATGACACGGTCGTGCAGAAGTTCGACGCCTACTTCTCCGAGGTGAGCAATGAAATTCACGAAAAATATGTTTTTCGTACACGAAGCCACGCGAAGAAAGAACCTTTTGAGAAGTTTGTGCGGTACTTAAAGAAGGAGGCGATACAGTGCAACTATGGGGATCAGCACGATTCACTGATTAGAGACCAAATTGTGTTTGGTACGAACAACCCAAAGCTGCGTGAAAGAATGCTTGCCGAGAGAGGCCTGACGCTACTAAAAGCCGAGGAAATGTGTAAAGCGGCAGAAGCAGCGGCACTAAGGAGCCTAGTTTGGAATAGGACGGAAGACAGCATTGACGCAGTTTCAAGTGGCGAAACGGTGACGAAAAAACGGCAGCAGCGGAAAAAAAAGCAGAGTCGCGATAATAAAGATATTTGCTGCAGGAAGTGCAACCGCAAACATAAACTTAAGCAATGCCCCGCGTATGGTAAATTATGTCATTCTTGCCGCAAATACAACCACTTTGCAAGTTGTTGCCAGAAGTCTACCGCTGTTAGCGAAGTAGCTAATCTCGATGAGAATGACTTTGAGATTCTCGAAATTGGCTCCGAAAATTGTCGCAAGAAAGACTGGACAATCAAGGCTTGAGTAAATGGCAGAGAAGTGACGTTCAAAGTGGACACCGGTTCGCAGGCAAGATTACTTCCATTTACAACGTGCCGTAAGCTTGGATCCAAAGAAGCGTTGCAACCAACCGGGTCAGTGTTGCGCGCCTACAACGGGGGCGTTATTTCAAGTTATGGAACAACGTCACAGAAAGTGTCTGTCGGAACCACCGAGATAAGCGTGAAATTCTTCATCGTAAAGAATGGGCGCCAAGCCATCCTTGGGATCGATGCTAGTGAAGCGCTTGGATTGGTTCGACGTACGGTGGACGCTGTCAATGCCTCGTCTGAGTATGAACTTTTGAAAGATTTCAGGCACCTGTTCCAAGGGCTCGGCTTCTTGAAAACGCAGTACAGAGTGGTCCTAGATCCAGACGCGGTTCCGGTCGTTCAGCCTGCTCGCCGGGTTCCACTTGCACTTCAGGAACCTCTGAAGAAGGAACTACAGCGAATGACCCGGGGGGGGGGGGCATCATCGTCAAAGAAATTGAGCCAACCGACTGGGTAAGCCCTCTGGTACTGGTGAAAAAAGACGGTGCTCTAAAGGTTTACATGGACCCCAGAAGAGTGAACAAGTATATCAAGAGGCAGCATTTCCCTTTACCCAGACGCGAGGACTTGGAAGCACGGCTAACCAGTGATACTTATTTTAGCTGTTTGGATGCAAACGCCGGCTTTCATCAGGTGCCCTTGGACAAGACAACATCAAAGATCTGTACGTTCTCGTCGCCTTTTGGCAGATACCGTTTTCTAAGGCTACCTTTTGGCATCTCATCTGCACCCGAGGTGTTTCAGCAGGCACTTTGTCAGATATTTGACGGTCTGCCAGGCATGCTCATATATATAGATGATATCCTGGTCTGGAGCTCAACGAAGGAAGAGCATGATGAGCGCCTGGTATGAGTCCTTAAAACTGCTGAAACAGCTGGATTAACGTTTAATCCTCACAAGTGCAAGTTTGGCGTAAAAGAGCTACGGTTTGTGGGTGATATCATAAGTGCGAACGGCATATCCCCAAATCCAGGGCTCGTAAAAAGTTTGGTTCAAATGCCAGTGCCAACATGCAAGGCTGATGTTCAACGTATGCTTGCTGTGTTGAACTACTTTGGAAAGTTCGTGCCGCAGCTATCTGAAAGAACGGCCCTGTTAAGAACTTTATCAAGGCCAGTTCTAAGTTTGAGTGGACAGAAAACCACACCAAAGAGCGGAAAAGCGTCACGCAAATTCTGACCACCGCTCCCTTGCTCGCAATATTTGACCCATGACGGGAAACAAGGTTGTCTTGCGATGCATCGAAGGACGGCGTCGGTGCCGCTCTTCTGCAACGTCACAATAACGAGTGGCAGCCCGTAGCTTACGCATCTCGAATACTGGCTAAGGCAGAGAAAACTGTACGCACAGATAGAAAAGGAGGCCCTAGGAATTTGCTTTGGATGCGAAAAATTTCACCAGTTCGTCTACGGCCAGAAAGTCACAATTGAAACGGACCACAAGCCGCTCTTGTCAATTGCTCAAAAGAAAATTAGGGACATGCCACTTCGCCTTCAACGGTTCTTTTTGAGGTTGTTCAAGTATGATTTTGCTTTGCAGTATATTTCTGGGAAGCACCTTGTTCTTGCTGACATGTTGTCCCGGTCAATTGCTGACAACCAAGACGAGGCTGGTGCTACTACCGACGTGGAAGTTCACGCAATCCAGCTTCTAGGTTACCGTGTCACAGAAGCAACGCAGAAAGAACTGCAAGCGGCAATGGCTCGTGACCGCTACCTACAGTCGGTGATCGCAAGTTTGTCGGTGGGGCTTGCAGAACAAGGTGAACTAAAGCCTTTTGAGCAAGAACTCTCATTTGTCAACGGAATACTTTTAAAGGCGTCGAAGGTTGTTATTCCGAAAAGCATGCGACAAACTATGCTTGAAAAAATCCATGCAGGTCACCTCGGCATGCAAAAATGCAAAGAAAGGGCCAGACGCTTCGTGTTTTGACCAGGGCTTAACGCTGAGATTGCTTCCATGGTGCAACTTTGTCCTACATGCCGCAAGTATGCTTACAAACAACCCAAGGAACCGCTTCAAATGCGGCCCGTGCCAGGTTGTGCATGGCATAGAGTTGAAGCTGATATTTTTTCGTTTGCGGGGGACTCGTACATCGTTGTCTTTGACGCCTTATCAAACTTTCCGGAAGTTCAGAAACTACCTGACATGTCGGCGCAATCAACCATCGCAGCACTGAGTGCTATTTTTGCCAGATTTGGCATGCCCGTCGAAGTATGCACTAATAACGGTCCACAATTTTCCAGCCATGAATTTCCTTTGTTTTCAAGGAGGTACGACTTCACCCACGTCACTTCAAGCCCTCATTATCCGCAGTCAAACGGGCTTGCGGAAAAAGGTGTGCAGGTTGTGAAGCGCATCTTGAAAAAAAATTGCAGATTCAGGCGACGACTTCTGGCGGGGCCTGCTGGCCTACCGCTCTACCCCACTGGAGGACGGGCGATCCCCTGGTGAACTACTGCAAGGAAGGCGCCTTCGCGCCAACCTCCCGGACTTCAGTACGGTGACCGCAACCGACGTCAAAAAGCACAGCCAGGCCCAAGGGGGAAGACCTTTGCCTCCTCTGCAGAAGGGTGTCGTCGTGCGGCTCAGAGACGCTGCATGGTCCCGAAAAGCTCAAGTGGTGAGTTCGCCATATCCAAGGTCCTACCTTGTCAAAACGGAGGACCAGAAGCTGTTAAGGCGCAACCGTCGTCACCTACTTTAAACTGGCGAACGGTTCATCGAGGAAAGCGACGACGACATTGATACCAGCCCAGCGGACAACAACGTTGGTGGCCATCCGACAGTGGCAACTTCAACCTCGCCAGCCAATGGCCGACGTCGCGAAGTTCCGACGTCGGGCGACCCTTCGCCACCTGTGGTGCGTCAGTCAACTTCACCACCGACGCCAGCTTTGAGAAGGTCGACTCGAACCGTGAAGCCACCACAGCGTCTTCATTATGACAAGGACTTTAACCAAGTGTATGATATAATTTTTTGAAATGCCATGTACTTACCACTGTTTCGGTGGGTATGTAATTTCGTTGTTAATGGAAAGGATGTATCAGGCAAGGCTACTGCATCACGACTGCACATCGGACATGCGCAGAGACTCACGGCGCGCTATCGTGCGCCTATATAATCAGTGACTGAATAAACCGATCGTTCTTCTTGTTCTGGCCATCATGCTGTATCGTCGTCCTTGCTAGTTACAATGTATAGGTGTTGATTGTATGTGAAGGTGTTGTTTGATATGCTTATGGCATGCGATAACGTTAACATTATGGTACATTCCACAGTGCAGTTAAGTGCCACGTATTTCGGTCGGTGCGTCTTCTTTTCATAATCTAGCAGTAATTTATTTTTGGCGAAAATATCAGTTATGGTCTTGTTACTTTTTCTCACTTCATAATGCAAATTATTTAATAAGAGATCACATCTCATACATTAATAAAAGAACCAGGGCAGTGAAGGGCCTTGACACTTTGATCATGCACTACCATATTGTTACGGGGAGAAGAATTCTAAAAATACCTTTACTTTTGGTAAACAGGCAGGCATACAATATGGAGCCCTGTCTGCACGAGCTCGCTCTAAACATCGTCCTCTTTTCTACAATGTTCATTTGTGGCACCCCGTAGCATCACCCCCGGCGGCGAAGGCACCGTCTCGGTGCTTGGTTGGTCCGAGTAATATCGCTTCAGCCGAGTGACGTGCACAACGTCAGAACACGATCGCGCGCTGGTGGCGTTAAGAGGTTCAATTTCATATGTCACGTCGGTGACTTGGCGCACCACATGGTACGGACCCGAGTACGGTGAAGTCAGCTTTTCGCACAGGACAACTCGCCGCGACGGCGTCCAGAGAAGGACTGTGTCACCTTGACTGAAGTGGACATCACGATGGCACGCGTTGTAGACCTGTCGTTGTCGTTCCTGCGAATCGCTCAGACGCCGGCGAGCAATCTCACGTGCCTCTAGACCTCTAGAGATCACATCGCGGGCATATTCTGACGTCTGGCTAACGGCAGGAAGGAGCGTGTCGAAAGACAACGTAGGTTCTCGTCCGTACAGGAGGAAAAAATGGCGAGAAACCTGCAGTGCCATGCCGAGACGTATTATAGGCAAATGTTACAAATGGAACGGCGGAGTCCCAGTCACGATGGTCGGAAGAAACGTACATGGCGAGGATGTCCGTGATGGTTCTATTTAGCCGCTCCGTGAGCCCGTTGGTTTGAGGGTGATACGCCATTGTGAACTTGTGCTTTGTAGCGCAAGAGTGTAATATGTCTTGTATAACTTGTGATAAAAAGTAGCGACCCCGATCGGTAAGCAGTTGCCGAGGAGCGTCGTGGTGTAATATTGCCATATTGAATACGCAGCATCAAGAGAACAACGAAGAACACGCGCGAGAGAAGAAGACGAGGTTCTCTACCGATCAATTTGCCAGTGTTCTGGTAAAATTAGAGTGAGTTCCCTGGATTCGACTGCTGCTGTTTCTGCATTGTGACACTGGTGGAGGTGCTGGGTACATGTTCGGAACGCCTGACAACCGCCCCGCATCTGGTCAAGAAAGACTTCCGTGCATCGACACCCCCGCTCACCGCAGCAGGCGGCGCCTGTTAGGCCTCAGCCCGGAGTTTGGTCCATTGCCGGAAAGCGTGACTGTGCCAGAAAGCATGACGGCGCCTGGAAGCACTGGCCCCAACATCTCCAGCCCAAGCACGACACAGGTGACTGTTTTGAACCCTCGACTTCCGGTTGACTTCCACAGAAACGCATATGAGGATGCACATGACTGGCTCGAGGAATTCGAGCACACAGCGAATGTTAACGGTTGGAACACCACACAGAAATTGGGCTACGTTTATTTTCCACTTCAAGACGGAGCCCGAACGTGGTTCACGAATCGCGTGTGGTCGTCTTGGGACGAGTTCCGGCAGAAGTTTCTCGACACGTTCGCGAGCACCGAAAGACGAAAAATCGCACAGCGTCTCCTCGAGTCACGGATCCAGAAACCAAATGAATTCGTTACGATGTTTGTTCAGGACATGGCGCGGCTATTTTGTCGAGCAGATTCTAATATGCCCGAAGCCAAAAGGTTAGCCACCTCATGCGTGGCGTTAAGGAGAAGCTGTTCGCTGGTCTCGTACGAAACCCGCCTACAAGTGTGGATGAATTCTCCAAGGAGGCGACATCTATCGAACGCGCACTTCATCTACGTTATTGCCAGTATGACCGCCCAACCCACAGTGCACCGATCAGCATGGCAGCCACTACCACAGCAACAACACCCGACGAAGGTTCTTTGCGCCTACTATTACGAGAAATCGTACAAGAAGAGGTCAAGAAAGTCGTCGCCAAACCGAATGACTGCGCGATCGCCTCAGTAACGGAAGTTGTACGCCAGGAAATCAGGCAAGCGCTCTCGCTTCCTGAGTCGAACAGGAGCACTCCCAGGGCAAGCTATGCAGACGTAGTCCGCCGACAGCCAGCGAACGTGCCGACCCCACATCAGTACCACCAGCAACATCCGCCGACAGCGCCTTGGTACTACAGAGAAACTTCGATGCCGAGGCGGCCACCACTTTGCAAAACTGACATCTGGCGTACCCCTGACCATAGGCCCCTGTGCTTTCATTGTGGGGAAGCAGGCCACATTGTTCGGTATTGCCCGTATCGCGCCGCAGGGTACCAAGGGTTTCCTTCTCTGGTTCCTCGGCGCCATTTCAACAGAACACCTGACGTCGACACGAGTGTCATGACCCCGCGGGATGTTCCTCCTGGGTTTAGGTCACGCTCACCCTCTCCTGAGCGTTATTCTCCATTCTCTAGACGGAGCACCACTGACATGCCAAGAGGGAGATCTCCCAGTCCAACAGGATACAACAGTATACAACAGGGAGACAACAGGACGAGCCGCAAGCCACGTCAGCCCCACCACCTATTGACATAAGCTCGGATTTGTCACCAGCGCAGAGACAGCGTCTAGTAGATCTTCTTCACCAGTTCAAAGACTGTTTTTCATTGACCTCGAGGGTCAGTCAAACGCCACTGACGAAGCATCGAATAATAACGGAGGAGACGGCAAGGCCATTACGACAGAACCCATACCGCGTAGCACCAAAAGAGCGTGAAGCGATCCAGAAACAAGTGAAGAAAATGCTCGATGATGACGTCATCCAGCCGTCAAGAAGTCCTTGGGCATCGCCGGTACTGCTAGTTAAAAAGAAAGACGGAAGCTTGCGATTTTGTGTCGACTACCGCAAGCTGAACCGTGTGACAAAGAAAGACGTGTACCCATTACCGCGCATCGATGATTCACTCGACAGGCTGAGGTATGCACGCTACTTTTCGTCAATGGACATCTAAAGTGGGTATTGGCAAATTGAGGTCGACGAGCGAGATAGAGAAAAAAACGGCTTTTGTAACGCCTGACGGGCTTTATGAATTTAAAGTCTTGCCATTCGGATTGTGCGCAGCCCCCGCAACATTTCAGAGACTGATGGATACCGTTCTGTCAGGCCTTAAGTGGCAGACATGTCTGGTCTATCTGGACGACCTCATTGTTTTTTTTTTGAGGAACACCTGAGCTGGCTGCTATCGGTATTCAGGGCAATAAGGTCTGCCTGCCTGACACTGAAACCCGAGAAGTGTCATTTCGGTTTCAAAGAGCTTCAATTTTTAGGCCATGTGGTGAGCCATGAAGGTGTTCGACCTGATCCCGATAAGATTGTGGCCGTCAAAAAATTTCCGGTACCAAAAGACCAGAATGTAGTCAGGCGTTTCCTGGGCCTATGCGCATACTACCGAAGGTTTATTGCCAATTTCTCCCACATAGCCTCGCCGTTAACACGAGTCACAAGAGAAGACGTTTCGTTCACATGGGGCGACGATCAACAGGTGGCATTCGTTGATCTCCGACAACGCCTGCAGACTACGCCTGTGCTTGCTCACTTTGATGAGGATGCTCCTACCATGGTCCATACAGATGCCAGCAACGTGGGTTTAGGCGCTGCACTCATCCAGTGGCAAGACTCAGCCGAGCGTGTGATCGCATATGCTAGTAGGACGCTTTCCCGTGCCGAGTCCAACTACTACACAGCGGAAAAAGAGTGTCTTGCTGTCGTATGGGCGGTTATGAAGTTTCGTCCGTACCTCTATGGTCGTTCCTTCCACGTAGTCAGCGACCATCATTCCCTCTGCTGGCTGACCAACTTGAAATACCCGCCTGGTCGGCTCGCACGGTGGAGCTTACGCCTTCAAGAGTTTGATATGATGGTCGTGTATAAGTCCGGACGGCAGCACGCCGACGCCGATTGCTTATCAAGGTCACCGATAAAGCGGGACGATGACACAGAAGATGACAGCATGGCGTTTGTAGGAGTCGTTGACACCACTACGATTTCGTGCAAGCAGAAAGAAGACGGTGAGTTGCTTCCTTTTATTGAATTTTTGAATGGCCGGACAACAACCATCCCTAGAAGATTTGCAAGGAGCCTGCCGTCATTCTGCTTACGTAGTGGTGTTCTCTATAAGAAGAACTTTTCTCCCAGAGGAAGCACCCACCTACTTGTCGTTCCGACGTCACTTCGTGAGGAGATACTTTGTGCTTGCCACGATGAGCCAACGTCTGGTCACCTCGGATACACACGCAGATTGGCCAGAATTCAACAGAAATACTACTGGCCAAGACTTCCAGCTATTGTGAAGCATTACGTGCGCACGTGCCTCAGTTGCCAATGACGAAAATCACCACCGTTAAAACCAGCTGGACTATTACAACCAATTCAAGTGCCCATGGTACCTTTTGCCCAAATTGGAATGGATCTCCTTGGACCATATCCGACTTCCCATGCTAGCAAGAAGTGGATAATAGTCGCCACTGATTGTCTTATGCGCTATGCGGAAACAAAGGCTTTGTCAAGTGGCACCGCCGTTGAAACCGCACGATTCTGCGTAGAAAATATCGTCCTGAGGCACGGTGCTCCAACAATCATAATAACGGATCGAGGTGCCGCTTTTACAGCCCCGCTCCTGAAGACAGTGCTTGAGCTCAGTGGAACAGCCCATCGGAAAACCACTTCCTATCATCCACAAACCAACGGCTTAACAGAACGCCTCAACAAGACTATTGCCGACATGTTGAGTATGTACGTTGACGTGGATCGCAAGAACTGGGACGACATTCTACCGTACATCACGTTCGCCTATAATACAGCGCAGCAAGAAACTACACGAAGAACGCCGTTCAGTCTCCTTTATGGCCGCGAAGTGACGACGATGCTTGACGCCATGTTACTGCACGACTGCAATGACATCGATTTATTTGGACGCTGCATCTTTTATCCAACGAGCAGAAGAAGCGAGGCAGCTTGCGCGTGTCCGAATCACCCAGCAGCAAAATTATGACGCTCAATGTTATAATCTGCGACACCGACTTGTCGTCTATCGGGCCGGCGACAAAGTCTGGGTATGGAGTCCTATACGCCGCCGCGGACTGTCTGAAAAATTGCTGAAGAAGTATTTTGGCCCCTACACAGTTTTACAAGGCCTGAGCGACGTTAATTACGTGGTCGTTCCTGACAGCCCCTCGATAACTCGCCAGCAAAAACCAGAAATCGTGCACGTTGTGCGAATGAAGCCCTACTTTTCGGACTGATTTACACCAGACATCTACTACACTGTCTTTTGTAGAAGAGCATCGGGACGCTGCTTTCTGGAGGGGGGCAAATGCCACATTGAATATGCAGCATCAAGAGAACAACGAAGAACACGCGCAGCGAGTGAAGAAGACGAGGTTCTCTTCCGATCAGTTTGCCAGTGTTCTGGTAAAATTAGAGTGAGTTTCCTGGATTCGACTGCTGCTGTTTCTGCATTGTGACAATATGACGTCTTCTAGAAGAAAGTCAGCGACGTCGGTCGCACAACTGGTAGGAAGGGCCCGCGTGATGGCATACCGTGTGGTGTATACCGTGGCGACTGCTATCCACTTGTTTCCGCTGGCCGATAAAGGGAACGGTCCTAGTAAGTCAACACCTACCCTATATAATGGTTCGGATGGGATCTGAATGGGCTGAAGGCGTCCCGCTGGAAGAGTTGCTGGTTTTTTGCGGTGTTGACAGGACTTGCATGAGGCGACGTAACGGCAGACGGATCGGTAAATACCGGGCCAAAAGAAGCGACGTCGAACGCGGTCATAAGTTCTTGAAACTCCCAGGTGACCAGCTGTCGTAATAACATGACACTGTGCAAGGACAGTCTGACGCATATGTTGTGGGATGACCAACAGCAGCTCAGGTCCGTCAGGATGCATGCTGTAGCGATATAAGACGCCATCTTGGAGCAGGAACATACGGAGAGACGGAGAAGTTGTGGGGCCACTAAGCCGTAGTATTATATCTCTGAGGTGAGGATCACGGCGTTGCTGATCTCCTATGTTGCTAAACGCAGAAAGTGCCAAAACGCAAGTAGACTCATCGCTCTCAGAAAGGTCTGCTGGGTCTACTGGATGACGCGACAAGCAATCAGCATCCTCATGGTGGTGACCTGATTTGTAGACAACCGTGTAGGAATATTCCTGTAGCCTCAGAGCCCACCGGCCGAGACGTCCACTAGGATCTTTTAAGGACGACAACCAGCATAAGGCGTGGTGATCAGTGACAACCGTGAACGGGCGTCCATACAAATACCGCCAAAATTTAGCCATTGCCCAGACGAGTGCGACGCATTCGCGTTCTGTGATGGAGTAATTTTGCTCTGCTGGTGATAAAAGACGGCTAGCATATGCAATAACGCGCTCGCAGCCATGCTGTCGCTGTGCCAAAACGGCTCCGATTTTGTGGCCGCTAGTGTCGGTACGCACTTCCGTTGGAGCGCATATATCAAAGTGGCCGAAAATCAGTGGCCTTGTAAGTCTACTCGTCAGCTCAACGAATGCTCTGGTTTGTTCAGGTCCCCACAGAAAAGTTACATTTTTTAGTAGTTACGTGAGCGGGCGTGCGATGTCAGCGAAATTCCGCACAAATCTACGAAAGTAAGAACAAAGGCCCACAAAGCTTCGAACGTCGTACGCAGAGGTGGGCACAGGGAAATCTTTAATGGCGCGGATTTTCTCAAGATCGGGACGAACACCAGAAGAATCGACAAGGTGTCCAAGGACAGTAAGCTGCCGGTGGCCGAAGTGACATTTCGACGAGTTTAGTTGGAGCCATGCTTTGCGGAAAACCGAAAGAATTGTTGAGAGACGCTCGAGGTGAGTTTCGAAAGTTGGCGAAAAAACAATGACGTCATCAAGGTAGCATAAGCAGATTGACCACTTGAAACCGTGAAGAAGAGCGTCCATCATTCGTTCGAATGTAGCCGGGGCATTGCATAACCCGAACGGCATTACTTTGAACTGATAGAGCCCGTCGGGAGTTATAAATGCCGTCTTTTCACGGTCCAGATCATCAAGTGATATCTGCCAGTATCCGGAACGAAGGTCGATGGAAGAGAAATAATTTGCTCCACTAAGGCAGTCAAGAGCGTCATCTATCCGCGGCAGAGGATAGACGTCTTTTTTTGTAACCTTGTTAAGATTTCTGTAGTCGACACAGAAGCGCCAGCTGTTATCCTTCTTTCTCATAAGCACAACGGGCGAAGCCCAAGGACTTGAAGAAGGTTCATTGATGTCTCGGGCAAGCATCTTGTCGACTTCTTGCTGGATCACGTGGCGCTAGGTGGAGGAAACACGATAGGGTCACCGGTGTACTGGATTTGCATCACCGGTGTTGATCCGATGCTTTACGACGGTCGTTTGACCTATGGGTTCGTCGCAGAGATCAAGGACGTCTTCATACGACGCAAGAAGGCCACGAAGCGCAGACACATGCTCGGCCGGGAGATCAGAGGCAATCATTCCAGTTATGCAGTCTAGTGTACTGCGCGACCGAATACTTGCAGATGACGGTGTATCATCTGTTAAGGCCGATATGTGGTTGTCGCCGGCCGGGGCAAGGGTCGCAAAGGATATTCCTCGTTGCAGCACTTCAGAGCAAAGTCCAAAGTTCATAATAGCGAGACATGCCACGTTGTCCTTCATTGTGATGACGGTGTGGGGTAACGCAACATTGAGCGAACAGAGTACTGTAGGATTAGGTGAAATGACATAACCACCGTCAGCCACAGGTGGATCAGAAGAGACGTCGATTTACGTCACAGCTCGACAAGATAGGCGAACAAAGTCGGCGCCGCACTGGAGTCGGCACGCTAGTTCTTTCTGCGCAGCACGACAATGCCCGATGGGCTTGCCGAAGAGATCGATGAGTGTCTGCTTACAGATGTCCCAAGTCGTGACATCTTCCTCGTGGTTGGAAAACCAAACTTTAGCTGTACCATCAAGGTGGAAAATAATACTGGCCAACATGAGCGTCGGATCCCAGTTGTAAAAAAATTGCCCGCAGCTTCCCTCGGGGGAACACTGAGGAGGATGCGGAGCATATAATTGGTTAACGGGGTGTTAAAGTGCGACTTACTTGGGTCGATGGCTAAATTGGTTAACGTGGTTGTGAAATGGGGTGTTAAATTGCGACTTACTTGGGCCGATGGCTTAATTGGTTAACGTGGTTGTAGGAGGGGGTGTTAAATGAGTGAACACGTACCCACGTATGCGAAAGGACGGCGCTGGTCGAAGGGACGTCGATCATTGTGTTTGTGGATTCGTTGGAATTCATTTCACCGCGACCTTGGACGTCGACGTGCCGTACAAACCAACCGACGAGCGGCAACTGAGCGAGCGAGCGCCGACCTTGAGTATATATACAGCGCGACGGCGCATGCACTGTCAGCTCTTGAATGTTCTCGAAGGAGAAGCGCGCGCGCGGCACAGATGGCGACGGCGCGACGGCGCATGCGCTGTCAGCTGTCAAATGTTCTCGAAGGAGAAGCGCGCGCGGCAAAGATGGTGGGCGACGGCGCGACGGCGCATGCGCGCGCGTCAGCTGTCGAATGTTCGAGAAGCGGTGCGGACGGCGCGGACGGCGCACTACAAGGCGCGAGTATAAGATGCTTCCGCATCTAAAAGCGCTCACCCTTTCGTACAGCTGAAGCCATTCCTCCACGTCAGTACTGTCACTGTCCGAAAAGGTGCCTGGGTCACACGGTGGAGTCAGGACGACGGTGCGGTTAGTAGCAGCTGGATGCGGTGCTGTTGGTTGCTGCGTAGTTGGACGAAGCACGGTTGGGGTAGTCTCTGACAAATCCTCGTGCTCGTCTTGATCAGGCATCGCACAGGCAGCCAAGGAACGTCCGCTGCGTAGAATCGTCGTGGTGTTGACTTTGGGAAGACCTGCACTCTCCACCATATTGTTACGGGGAGAAGGCGTCTAAAAAATACCTTTACTTATGGTAAACAGGCAGGCATACAATATGGAGCCTGGTCTGCACGAGCTCGCCCTAAACATCGTCTTCTTTTCTACAATGTTCACCTGTGGCACCCCGTAGCAATATTGCAGTTTTCAACTGCAACTCAAAGACCACTGCTTGGCATATTAATCCATAATAAATCCTATTGTTGCAACATTTGTCTGTGTAAACTTTTGGTTGTAAAAACATGCTCAGACGATCAACAACAGCTGGTCCATTAGTTTTTAAAAAGCACTCGAATGGTACTCCATGCCTACTGACTATAGCACAGCGTAATAGTATTTGTCTAAAATATGTGGTCAATAGGTACGAAACAACAGCTGTGGCACCTTAAGCAAATTATTTGCAGTTGAATAAAAGCTGGGAGCACTTCATCACAGCACTATTGGGAGCCTGTCACCATGTACAGATATTTTGTACTTGCACAAGTTTCTGTGTTTGCAGGCTCATGCACAGCAGAGCACAACGAACCTACGTTGCTCTCTATAATCAAAAAGTTCGATCTACCTCTTGCAGCCATACATTTCAACTAGGAAGTATGTCTGGTTAGAGTTAGTTGAGAAGGTAAAAGTACTTATGATCTTTAGATGCTATAACACCCCCTGAGGAGGCTTTGGTGGTCAAAAAGAAAATGCTTTCTTAGCAGAAAAACTAAGGCAAGGCTCATCTTGATTGTGATTAAAAAAAAGCCTTTGCTAGTCTTCGGCAATAGAGTTTAAACGCCCTCCGCTAACACCAAAGAAATTCAACTGTTTTTCTAGGTCTTAAGCTCTTTTGGTGGCCTCCAAACAATGTTATACTAAGCTCTATTTTTACTCTATAGAGCTTCTTTCCTATCCTTTTATAACAAACTGCTAATACGTGAACATTAAATGTCTAGAAATTCAAATACTTGTGAAGTCAAGATTGTCACAAATTATTCGGACTTTATTTAGCGTGTCAGGATGTTGTCATAACATATTGAACTTCACTGTAATAAATAGAGTATTTTTGCTCTGATTTAACAGGTGCTGTTTCAATTGCTATGCATTTGCACAGATTGTCAAACACATCACAAATGATCTAACAAATGTCTCAACTTAGTAAACAGAAAGCTTGTAGAATTCAAATGTGGTGTTTTCTTGTATCTCATGAAGAGGGTGACATCATTCAGTAAAAGCATTGCTGGTGATATCCATTGTCGTAGAACTAATTGAATTTAGGTAATTAGTATAAAGGTTCTATTTTGTTGCGTGTACATGTAGCAGCACCATATTTATACTCTTCTTCATGCCTCTGCATTTCATTATGGACATTTGAACGAACCGGAAGTGTCGTATTATTATTGCCTGTCTTTGTCATATTTCACTCTGACTTAGCATAGTATTTGATGCTAAATGCTAAAAAAGAGATTAATATGTCACATCTCCCATTCATCACAAAGAGGTTTCTTTTTAAGCTATTGTTCGAGGCAGTGACGTTATTCAGCATTCGGCTGTAGAGCATATGAGCAATTCTTTTGTACAGGACGCTATACCATCGGTCGCATATACATGCTTTTTGGTCTACTCATGTAGCTTTAAAAATCATCAGTGTAAATGCAGCTGTCTTTATTTAAATATGAAATAGTACATTAAAAGAAAGAAAGTCTGTATCTCTAATCTGACCCTAAGGTAAAGGGAAATGGTACCGTACAGTCAGGGGTGGATCCAGTCAATCATTTTAGTGGTAGGGTTTTTTTTAAGGTAACAACAGAGAGAGGGGCGTGGTTATTACTTTTTTGTTTTTTTACTAGCTTAAATACTATTATAGTGTGCTTAAAAAAATCCCGCTAATTTGTCCTAATTGGTGATAATAGGTGCACGACAAGCACTCTAGTCGCCTCTAGTGTCCCCATTCTGGATCCGCCACTGCAAGCAGTTCTGCATGAGATCACAGGATTTATTCCGAACCTCTGGAGTCACATTATAATAGTTGTAATATGTACTAGTGCCCTAGTTCCATGCACTCAGAGAGATTATAAGGTTAAAATAATTAAGCTTTCATTTGAAACAGTGCATCTTATAACCAGATTTTTGTTTTGTGACATAAAACCGATGAACCTAATTTTAATAATTCTTCTTTAAACCAGCATAGATATACAGTGCTCGCAAAATTGTGCTCCCAGTTTTTTCACGTGAATGTGTGGTTAATGACAAAGTTTATGGCATTATTTAGCAGTGTGATTTTCAAGGCCTTTCCTATTGCCACGACCTTTTTCCACATTTGTTCAAACAAGAAGACAAGTTCACGAGGGAACTTTTACTGCATGGGAGGATGTTTGAAACAGTTGGTTATGTGTTCAAGTTGGCCCATACACACGCCTTTTGCATATTGTTACGCACAAGGAGGACCAGGACGTATACGGCTGAAGGGGGCCGTTTATTTTGGTCGCGAAGAGAAGCGCCGGAGCGGCCAACAGGCTGATGATCGCAGTCTCGTCGTCTTCTTTTCTTCCTCCAGCTCTTGGGGCAGTCAGCATGTTCACCCATCTTCTTTTTCTTCCAAGGCATGCGTAACATTCCTCCCCTCGCAGACGAAGCCCGCCGGGCGAGGTAACCGATTCACCTTGGTGTGTACAACTTTAGTCGAGCGACATGGACTACTTGGGTTTTAGCGGCTCTTCTACCACTTCTCGTGAGGCGAGCTATTGTGTATGTGACTTCCGTGATTTTGTCGAGAACGACAAACGGTCCGTCGTATGTGGCCAAGAACTTTTGGCATAACCCGCGTCTTCGTACCGGAGTCCACAGCCACACTAAGTCGCCTGGGTGGTAAGTTACAGGCCGGTGGCGGACGTCATAGCGTACCTTCGATTTTTCCTGTGATGCCAAAGTGCGTAGACGAGCAATACGACGCGCTTCTTCTGCAAGGCAGAGGATTTCGGTGACTGAGAGGTTCTCGTGCGCCGAGAATGGCAAAACTGTGTCGAGTGTGTACCGTGGCGGTCGTGCGTACATCAAGAAAAAGGGGCTATAGCCTGTTGTCTCGTGCTTAGCGGTATTGAACGCGTACGTTATAAATGGTAACACGTCATCCCAGTTCTTGTGGTCGGATGCCACATACATAGAGAGCATGTTTACAATTGTTCGGTTGGTACGCTCCGTGAGCCCATTTGTTTGCGGATGGTATGGCGACGAGTGACGAAGGCGGGACTCACTCAATCGAAGCAGCTCTCCTACTATGTCTGCCGTAAATTGTCGCCCACGATCACTGATGATCACCTGAGGTGGGCCATGTCGGAGGATAACGTGCTGCAGCAGGAACACAGAGACGTCGCTGGCAGTTGCGGTTGGTATGGCCGCCGTCTCGCAGTAGCGCGTGAGGTAATCGACACATACAATTATCCAGCGATTTCCCTTAGCCGACTTTGGAAAAGGGCCCATGAGGTCAATGCCCACCTGTTGGAAAGGTGTGCTTGGAGGTGGCAAGGGCTGTAGAAAACCAGCCGGAGCAGTAGACGGGTGTTTGTGGCGTTGACACTGTGTGCAGCTGGCCACATACGCCTCGACTGACTGTCGCATTCCTGGCCAATAAAAGCGTTCCTTAGCACGGTAAAGCGTCCGCGCAGAACCTAAATGTCCGGACGTAGGATCATCGTGCATCACACCTAAAATCGCTGTCCGAAGGGTTTCTGGCACTACCAGGAGGAAACGTGCACCAGTGCTGGAAAAGTTCTTCTTATATAGGAGTCCGTTGCGTACACAGAAATGGCATGCCGTAGGAGCTGTGCAAAGCGATGATAGCCTGGTGTCCTTTCGCTGTTCATCTTTGAAAGTACTGAGGTCGGGAAACTTCGGTGACACAGAAGCTACGAGGTGATCGAGGTCATCGGCGTCACACTCTGTAGTGCTCAGTGGCATGCGCGAAAGGCAATCTGCGTCGGCGTGTCGTCGACCACTTTTGTACGAGACTATGAAGTTATACTCTTGGAGCCGAAGTGCCCAGCGCGCTAGACGGCCGCAAGGATCCCGAAGGTTGACGAGCCAACACAATGAGTGGTGGTCGGTGACAACTGTAAAAGGGCGTCCGTATAAGTAAGACCGAAACCGCTGAATCGCATATACTACCGCGAGGCATTCTTGTTCTGTTACAGTGTAATTCTGTTCGGGCCTACTCAAGGAGCGACTTGCGTATGCAATCACGTGCTCGCGGTTACCATAGCGTTGAACTAGGACGGCACCAATTCCTACGCCGCTGGCATCTGTGTGCAGTTCGGTTGGAGCTGATGGGTTGAAGTGTTGAAGAACAGGCCGCGACGTCAGGAGGAACTTCAGTTGACGAAAAGAGGAGTCGCACTCCTGAGTCCACTCGAAGGGAGTATTCTTCCGTAGCAAACATGTCAGCGGATACGCGACATCGGCAAATTTGGGTATAAAGCGGCGAAAATAGGAGCAAAGCCCCAAAAAACTGCGGAGCTCCTTCACAGAGCGCGGCACATTGAATGCTTCAACGGCTGCTGTCTTTTGGGGATCTGGACGGATGCCCTCCTGATCGACTAGGTGCCCGAGAACAAGTGTTTGTCGGTCTCCGAAGTGGCATTTCTTTGAGTTAAGAACAAGGCCAGCGTTTCTTATGCAAGTCAGTACAGTATCAAGACGTGAATTGTGTTCGCTGAAGGTGCGGCCAAAGATGACGACGTCGTCGAGATAGCACATGCAAATGCTCCACTTCAAGCCACGAAGAACAGTGTCCATAAATCGCTCGAACGTCGCCGGCGCGTTGCACAGTCCAAATGGCATCACATTGAATTCAAAAAGGCCGTCAGGCCTCCTTGTGCGTAACAATATCAACAAAATTTCTTCATTTTCATTAGGCAAACTCATTCTATGTAATTGTGCAGCACTCATGCAGCTATACTGTCAAAGAAATGATTTTCAGGACAAGTAGAAATGTCTAATAAAAGTTGCTGACAAGAAAATATAAAGTTAAGTGTCTCTCACAATCATATGGCCGTTTTGAGACGTTAAACCTCACATATCGTCGAAAATGATAAGGTAACTTTGCCTGTAAAGTTGATTGTTATTAACTACACACTTCAAGAATCAATATGAATTCTCTGCAATTAGAGACAAGTGCAAATCTAGAAAAAAGGGCATCTTAAAGCCAAACGAGGGAGCAGATAAACATTAATTCCACTGAGCACTTTTACTAAATATCCTATCCAAGATTGCAGAAAAATAAGCACATGCAAACATACGTGCTAGTAATAACAACAGAATGCTCAGCTTGAGGTTTTTGATGCAGGAAAAATAAAAAAAATTATGAAAACGACCACATGTTGGATGATGAAGCCAGGACAATGCTTTATTAGAAGTTTTTAAAATGCTTATCTTATGGTTCGTTTCAATAATGTTCCTGACTTAGCTCGTGGACTTGCAGATTCATTTACACCACTGTCACTTATCCTCCTTTGAGGTCTTCGGCAGCAAGTACACCTACCTGTAACAGACATGGCAAGTTACCCCACCTCCTCCTTTATTTTCCTGTTCAATTCAAGCAGCTGCCTTTCTTTCCACTCCTAAATAAAGGTGGCGGTGGGCAAGCTGGGAATGCATGAACTTCACTGCATGACTCGGGCTGCAATTCAAAGCGTAAACTCTCATAAGAAACTGTAATAAGTGTTCACTTTTTTCGGGCTGCAGATATTTACACAAAAATGGGTTGAAACACAACATAAAAATAGGTGTCAGTTTTTACTGCAAAGTATCGCACAGTTAAAATTGTGTGAAGAGAACACTCGCAGATAGAGCAGCTGAATTGGTGGCAAGCGTTCTTTGGTTGTACGGGTAGTCACATTCAATGGGCTTCTCGTGCAGCCCTGGCAATGCTATGAAAAAAGCACATGCTAGTGCCTCCATTCCAACTTCAATCGCGAGTGGGCACTGTAAAATACAGAGCAAGCGCCCCCTTCCTCCCGCAATTATTTTTCAACCTGTTCTCCACTACGAAATTCTACAGCAGCAGTTCTTTGGAACCAAAGTTCTGAGAGTCCTTATATATGCGCAAGATTTTTTTAACACTTTTACAATGTGATGCCTCGGGGCTGCATTCTGAGTTGTCACAAATTGTCTGAACATTTGTAGAACATCTTTCCCGCCTTGTCATAACACCTGAAATTTCACACAAGGATTTTCCTTGGGTCTGTAAAACAGTAAATGCGTGTGTATTCAATACAACATTTCATTAGAAACACAGGTGTGCATTTTTCTTAAAGGCACTTCTATACTGAATTAGTGTCCGAAACCAAGCAAGGGCCCCCTTCCAGATCATCTTTCAGCGTCGAGGGGGTGATTTCTCGGGATTTTACAGTAGTATGAAGTTGGAGGTAGTGCTTGGGCCAGTGTGCATTCATCACTTTAAAGTACTAAGAACCTGGAAGCTCGTACCCCTATGCAAAGAGAAGAAACTCAGCATACCAAATACGTTTGCACTGTTTCAAGTTTTAGTTCACCATTGTGAAACACGCATGTCCATCAAACAAGTTGTGTAAATGAGGGCAATCTTCAGCCATGTGTAGCCTTTGAGCTTGTGAGGACACACTTCCCACGTTACCAGTCATGGTCATCATGGCTATACACGGTTGTGCTTTATGAAAGGGAAAACGTGAACACATGGACTGCGCTCAGCGGCGACTGGCTGCAGCACCATCAACCTACAGCTGAAGAAAGCGTGCCTGCTTCGGTTTTGATCAATGCCTATGCAACGGCCATATTTCATTCATTTATTTGCCAATAGATGCCTTCAAAAGGCGATGTGCTTTGTTTAGTGGTTGTTTTGGTCGTTCCAATTCAGTTAGTAAATAATGGTAAGGGAGTACTGACACAAAAACTGGACATGTAATTTACTTTGTTGCTATGAGTGAATAATGACTGTAAGCAATCTTGACTGCAAACCTTTTTTAACGGAGCGCACAACAGTTAAATTGTTTAAAGGCATTTTCATAGTGCTCTGCTCGGGCGTATGAACGTTGTCTCACAAGATACCACAGTGCTGCAGACTTGTGAGACTGCATAATTTTTTTTCTTGTTTGAGAAAAGCAACGCACGGGCTCGTTTAAAAGTACATGTAATGTGTGTCTGTTGCAACAAATTGTCCTCTATGTCACGCTTCCTACCCTCCATCCTCCTAGGATTATACGCATTGAGATGTGATACACCTAACAATACAACTACACTGACTTTCATATCTTTTCGGGCCACGTGAACGAGCTGGTCAGCTACTCTACATCATTCTTATTAGTTTTTTTCTTTGGATGTTCAAAGGACACTAAAGAGTGAAATGATTTTTGGCATACTATTGAAATATGATTTCACATCACCACTCTTACCACGACATGATGCTAGGCAAGTGCGAAACCGCGCAGAGAAAACGTCTCATAAAACACCATGACATCATTAATTTTGATGGCAATTACTGGGTTCTACATAGCTTATAATCAATAAAAATGAAGGACATTGTCATCGGTGGGTGTCATAGACTTAGCATATGAAGTTCCAGAAAGTATCACCCAGCCAATCGCAAAATTGTGAATAATACATGTAAAAACTTTTGACGTCACGCATGGACATTTCGGCACAACTTTCAATAGTGAAACTTCAACCTTAATTTTCTCCATTAATAATGAACTTGGGATAGTGAAACATATGGCATTGGCATTTGAGTACTCAGAGTGCAGTTTGACGATCTAAACAAGGTCACTGTTTCTCTTCAGTATCCTTGTAATGCTTTTGTAAAATACACACAAGCAGCTTGTGAATCAAGTGCAAAGCTGCACAGCAAACTGGTGTTGGGAGTACGGAGTTTGTAGAACGTGATTTCACCCATGTCGCATTGCTGCAGTGAAGGGAACCAAACTGCTTGACACTACAGCAGCAGAGGCCTATAAATCCCTCCAGAGTTTCCTTCCACAGTTTCAACCTAATGGGTTCAATAGTGGCAAAACATGACATTTATCCCACTTGTTCTTTACAACTCTATCATAAACAGAGACTAACACATGCAGTTTTCTTGGTTTAAATGTAGTTTTTCAATCTTTCATTAGATAAGTTGTCTTGGTGTAACACTGATATTATTGAAAATAGAATCATTTTGAAGAATAGATTCAATATCTCTGCTGCTAGCCTCCTTTCTGACATGCATTCATGACAATTTCATTATTTGGCAATTATAAGAAGTTTCACCTTAGTAGTGAATCTACCATGCACCACCCTTTCAGCAAAATTAACCTCCTGGATATGACGGTATCTATTGAAACATTCTTTAATGTGACATATGAAAAAAATACAAATCCTTTGCCCAAACCATAAACATATAGCAGGCAATGCCAATCAGAAAAGAAAAATGAACAAGGCAGAGCCAAGTGAAATTTTGAGGAGGAAGGATGTGCAGGAGAAGCGGACTCCACCCCCAGTCGAACTGGACAAAAAGATGAAAAAAAAGATCTTGGTTTCGTTTACAATGTTGTTCTTGCTGCTAACATGTTTGGCCCAATTTGATCTTCAGTGGTGAATTCTTGTGATGTGCATCTTAATGGGCTTGTCTTGGAGTTCTTTCTTTTACAGAGAAATAAAAGGTTACGCTCTACATAATGCAAACGAATAGCCAACTATAATACATAGACTACGCAAGCTATCATTTATTACACGGCAAAGAAGGAATATTCATCGGACAGGCAAAGCGTTTAAGAAGCATCTGTAGCGATAATGATCACTATCCTCACCAATTAAGCAACCCAAAAGAGACATTTGGTGAAATGACCTGCACAACACTCTGAAAAAAATACTAAATGAAGCTTGAAAATGAGGAAATCATCACTAATTGAACATGTCCCATAGCACAGCCTAACCAGCCACTAGTTTTTGCAATTCAATACCGAAATGCATTTCGAAACTTAAATAATATCTTTTGCAAGTATTACGTACCCAACATTAACTAGCAACGAGCCGCTTCGGAAAATGTTCCCCGACATGTTAGTGCATGCACAAGTAAACCCGCATTTTTTCTTGTATACAAAATACCTAGATGTCATCTAAGATTTAAGACCTGCAGATTATGTTAGAATTAAAAGCACTAAAAGTGATTTATGCATAGTATAAAATCTAGTTTTACTTGCACTAGTTCACACATTATCCACATGTATATATATACATATTGTCACAAACACGGCAACATTTTAACATGGTGTAGTAGCACAACTTCAACAGGGACACAGTATACAAGAAAACACGACACTCGCTTTTCTTGTCTTCTGTGTTCCCGTCGAAGTTGCGCTACTACGCCACATGTTAAAATGATATTTCACCAACTACTCCAGCTCTCAATCCTACTGAACAAACAGGACAATCTGTTAAAGTTTCATTATATAGGCATCAAGCAAGCATGGCAAATGACTAGAAGCAATGGTGCAGCAATTTATAGTGGCAGGACATATCTTCAACAATCTTAAATACAGTAACCAGCTTTTTGACAAAGAAAAATCGCCGAACCTTATTCACAAGTTTAATACATTCCGGCCAACAAGTATAAATGTTTCAAAGGGGGCGCTTGAACCAATTTGACATGGCACATACACAACGAAAACCTATAAAAAATAAGCCATTCTTCAAGGAATTTTTAAGGCTAATTATCCCCACTGTCAGATGGTGCTTCCGTGAGGCAAAGATAATTTAGCAAAATGTCTTCTCCTTTTCTACCCATCCATGCAAAACACTTGTTCCCTCCTGCCCCACATTTCTTTCTGTTTCATGGGCTTCTAATTGATTGCCCCTTTAACCCTGGCGCAACCCATTACGAGAGATTGGCTTTTAATTCACCCATTTAAGCATGCCGACTTCTCGTTTTCATCTCCCCGTTTTCGCATGTGGCCTTCCCTGCTTTGTTTAAGTTGGAGGAGAGGGCATGAAGAATATACAAAATGCACTAAGGTAGGCAAAGAATGGATTTTGGCCTTGTTGGTACAACATATGTGAAATGTTTTCTGGTCACTCGCTGATTGTTAGCACCAGCGTATCCCACATTCCCTTCATCTTGATAAATCTGCCCTACACAATTCAGATAGGTCGGCAGTTGTAGCCTTGAAGAAGTCTGCATGTTGAGACAATAGCGCTAGCAAAAACCCATGTTCACAAACGTTTCATCTCTTTGAGCTTGTCTTCCTCACAACGTCTGTGTTTTTTGGTTTCATAACATGACACTTCTGATTTTTAAAAAATAATAAAATTGGTACTGCCTTGTATAATCCGTGTTAATTATAGCTCATTTTGTCTGTATTCTGGTAGATTTTCAATGCACCCATTGTCTTGGTTTCTTAAGAGCAATCATTTGACTGAGTTAGTGAAACAGCGATTGCTCTTCTTCGTTTATTTCCTGCCATCTTGCTTCTACAGACTAGTACGTACTATCTAAGACTGAAAATACGAAATAAACAAAAAGAATGATGTTTTTACACTGTAGCACCGAAATTAGGATGTTTAGTAATTGCGTCTTTTTATTTTATTACTAGCATGTCAAGTGCTGGCTAACCAATGAAGAGTTCATTCCTGTGAAAAACATTCCCCACCCTCCCCCCGCCGACGCTAATGTGCAATTTTTTTTTCAGTGATTCTTTAATTCAAATCGCATAACAATTCGAAAAGTGGGCCAAATGTGACGTATCACCCTAATTTGTTATTCAGCACTGCGCAGATGACTCGTCCGTCACTCAGTGTCAGCGCAGCCGATTTTACCTGCTTGAAACGCTCCCGCTTTAGATCGGGCCCAGCAGAAGAGCGACACGTGATCCTAAAACCAGCAACGTGTTTAAATTACACACACAATAAATGTGCATCGTGATTACACGTATCTCAACAAGAGAAATGCGCAACACGTACGGCGGAAGTACGGTAAACAATGAAAGTTTTATTGTCAAGATCTGTATTAGCCTTTACAATAATCTCATCAGGCTGCTGTACGACCCGAGCAACTTGCACAGCGAGAACGTTTTCGAATTGTGGTACATTAACAAAGATTGCTTTTACCACCACTGCCACGATATTATTGGTGCAAAAGCGCGTTCACCCGGAGATTAGTTAGAGGTTGACAGCTTACCCGTCCTTGACACGAGGTGCACTATGAACTTGTGAACATTTGTGTTCATCACTGTCGTCACTGAAGAGTAGATTTATCGCGAGGAAGAGTGCTTGCCGCAAATAAACACGTAGCCTGAACTTCGCGCTCGTTCAACGACAAAACCGGAAGCCGCCATGACACTTTTTCTCACAGGAAACAGGCGCAGCGCCAACGAGCCAAGGCAAGACTATGTTAGAGTGTACTAGAAGTTCTTCTAGTACACTCTAACTAAGTTGTTGCAAGCAAAATTCAACGTAACTACCACCTCAGACACATCCGCGATGACCGGCAATTTGTGCTTAATACGTTTTCGTTTGCAATCTGTAATTTTAAATATTTGGCGAAAACAATCTCTTCACATGCTTGAATACAATAGTCATCATCATCAGTAAGCCCGCAAAAATTGAATGCGGGACTTCAAGGCACCCAAAAATGCCATTTTTATTGTTATTATAATTATTATTATTATTATAACTTGCAGAGAAATTGCAAAGCTTCTCTGAAAATGAAGCAGAGCCACAGTCACACGCATTCTCAGCACTGCCCTAGAACACTCGTATGCGAGGCCTTAGAACAAGAAAAAAAAATTATGACAGAGGAAACGAACAAAACTATAACTACATTGATTCCTAAAACGCAACTGCAATTAGGTTAAAGCACTAAAGCAAGAAGTAAACAGACTCTCCCAAATCACAAAAAGGAAAAAAACAATCTACAAAAGCAACCCACTCAAGATCTAAAGTTGAATTAACTCAGCTAAAAGGGCTGATTAACAAAAAGAAAATTGCCGACATGGGGATTTATAGCACCAAAGAATTAGATGAAGAATTCAAAGAACGGACAGAGCATGAAAACAGGAAACTAATTACGAATGCACACTCCAACAGATAGTGTAACATAATCAGCAGTCTCAACATCTATAGTAAGGTGGCAGAAAACTTTTACTACAGCTCATGAATAAGCCACCTAAGAGAGAAAGAAGCCAAAGTTCAGCAAAACACTTAAGCTCCACGAGTGAATATAAACAGAAAGAAACATAAAATCAGCAGCCTAACCAGGAACGAATCTGCTTGGATTCCCTGAGAGAATGGAATAGAGCCCTAGAAAACATGACCAACGAAAAATCATGCAGCGAAATTGTTGACCCAGTCAAAGATGTAGATCTCGTGTTTAAAAGCTTGTGACACTTTCTGCACAATGCCTCATGTACTGGCGAATCAAATGTGCAACCTAACTGTAAAAATGCCAATACCAAACAAATACAGAAAAAAGAGATGAAAGATTTGAAGAATTATGCACAAATAAACAGATGTCCCACTGTGGATTATAGTCATGCGCCGTCAAACTGAAAAATCAGCGAAACGGGATACACCCATTTACTAATCTTGCAGAGGCTAATAAAAGGCATTCGACTCGGTAGAGATACCAGCAGTCTTAGAGTAGCTAGTGCATAATGCATGCATGAATACCCTAGCCAATATCTACAGAGAGTCTACAGCAGACAGACAGACAATAAATTTCATTAAGATCTTGAGGGGCGACTAGAAATGTCCCTTCATCGGGAAGGAGCGGTCGCAGAGCAGAAAAATTTTATTCGTGAAGTGGATCTGGCAAGGAGACAAAATCTGAGCAATATTTACAGCATGCTTAGCAGAACTATTTGAGCAACCATGTGGATAAGAAACACGAATAAACATTTACAAAGAATATCTTGGTACTTCCGCTTTGCAAATGACATTTTGCTTTTCAGCAGTGGTGCTGTTGAACTACAATGAACTGAGGGTCTAAACCAAGAAAGTCTTCAAGTAGGGCTACGGATAAATAAGTGAAAGACAAGGATCTAATGTTAGGAGGCCAAACAAGAGAGCGAGAGCTCGCAACGGCACACTAGAATTCTTACAATATATATGTATTTAAGTAAGATATTCACAGAACACACTACTTATGAAAAGGAAATTCACCAAACATGGATGGGCTAAAGCTTTAACGGCAGACATTCCCAAATCATAAAAGGCAATTTGCAACCGTCCCTAAAGCAGAAAGTGGTCAACTATTGTATGCTGCGGGTACTAACATATGGTGCAGAAACTTGAATGATAGTAAAAAAAAGAAGAAAAGAAAAAAAAAAGTCCAGAACAGACCAAGAACTATGCAAAATAGAAACAGAAAATGGTTAGCATAACATAGAGATATTAAAATAGCAGAGCTCGATAGAGAACGAACAGGGCTAGATGACATTCCAGCTAACATTAAGAAAAAAAAGGTGGATCTGGGCAGGTCAAGCAATGTGAGGGAAAGACAAGTGACCAGTTAGAGAGATTGTATGGCTATGAAAATATGGGAAAAATAGCTGAGAAAGGCAGAAGGCTAGATGGGATTTGCACGCATAAGATTGATTAAGCTTGCACAGGGTTGGGAAAATTATAGGTAACTGCGAGAAACCTTTGTATAGCATTGGACATAAAAAAAGGATTATATACAAAAAGAGCATGTGTTATCGAGCTCTTGCACATTGCAGGATGGTTTCAATAACAACAGGTTATTCAACTCACATCGCAGTGCTACTGCTTACGTGTTGTAGTTGTACTACCAACTGCTTTTCGACATGTTTCTAGCAACGTTGAAACATATCTGGAACATTTAGCAGAACCATGTACAGCCAGTGTCCCCGGCTCTGTATAGTGCATCTGCAGCCAGGCTTAATCCGTAGTACCTTGCGGAAGTTGTGTGCTCCGACGTGGTGTTCCCAGGAGCACGCATGACCTAATAGACATGCAGGGCTGCTTTGCGCAAGTGTGACTATGTTGAAAGGTGGGCCTGTTTAACTGTAGATGCATGGTTCCTCAGGGCGCTTTCAGCACGTGAATTCTGAGAGATGACGAGTTTCGACTGATAACACATGCCTGACTAGGCACTTGTTATTGTGCCTGGTCAAGTATGATACGGTTGGCACTGCAAAACTTCCTTAGCACCAACCACTCCAGTTCCAAACTAAAGCACATTGCATGAAGGAGGTAAACAAATAAACGTGTCTGCCACCACAAATAGGATTTTAAAATTTTACATATTTGCTAACACAGCCAAATGAAGGCATGACTTCTCTGAAAGGCCATGTTCTACAAGAAGTCAGTGCTCTTTTTGGGGAAGTCACACCTTCATTTGGTCATGTTACGAAAGTATGTGAAATTATGATTTGTGGCAGCAGGTGTGCTATCTTTACCTGCTTCGTTCACTTTGCTTCAGTTTGGTCCTGAAGTGACTGGCACTGAAGAAGCTTTGCGATGTCAAGCGTTCAGCAGCCCACATCACCAAGGCAAACTGGCACCTGAAGATGAGGCATGCCCGCTGTTTCAATCTGAAGAAGCCTGCTCGCACGACCTGGGAAAGCCTCACTGGGCTGGGAAATGTTCACATTGCAGAAAGTGTACGCTATGTACTCAACAAAGACCCAAAATTTAGCCAGGAACCTCTGTTGTTGGCTCACTAATTACTGGCATTGCACCGACGAGTTGCGGCAAAAGTTGAAGTCGCAGTTAGGGACTATTGTTTACAAGACGATGTCTAAGCTCTAGCAAGGCAGGGGAAAAACCCTCTTCGTCAGGAGAATACGTTGGTGGCTGTTGTCATTCTTCAAGTGCAACAATTTGTGCCCATTTCAAGTAGATAAAAGTAGTGGCTCTGTAGTAATGGATGTAGATTTGGGTAACTTCAAGGCAAGACAAGCAGTCTACATGACCTTCGTCAAGTTAAAAGTCATCAAAACAAGAGTTTTGAAAAGCAAGGCAGTGGCTCTGAGTAAGGACTTGGAACTTGCACGACTAGCAGAGTCTATTGCATACTGCTAGCAAAAAGAACACCCTTTTTGTGTTTTTTATGGCCAAGACGCATAAGCCGGGTGTTTCAATCAGGACAATTGCGAGTGATTGAGGTGCCTGGCAGAACATCATTAGTCAGTTTTTAATGAAGAGGCTAGACTCGGTTGTCATGAGAGACCCATTTTAAACTGGGAATTTCCCATGTATCATCCACTTTCTTCAAATATTCATTCCATGGGTACTTGTTCTTGGTAGATGTTGAAGACTTATTTTATTCTGTCCTGCACAGTGAATTGTTTCTTTACATAAGAAGTTGCACAGACGAGAGTGGTGTGGTTGCCTTCAGTAGAGCCATGGGCATGGCAGTATAAGCTTTTATGGCCCTTCTCAAGTTTTATGTTAAAGGTAGCTCGTATGTTGCTCCTGTGTTGTGCAGTTTCTAATGTTTGACCGTAACCGCTTTTATTACATTCCACTAACATTTTAATTAGTGAGAGATTTGGAAGGTCTTACGTATGACAATTATTATTTAATTATTTCAAAGCAACTAACCACCGTCACATATTAGCGCATTGTTCACAATGTTCTAGCAGGCTTTGACAGACTGAAAAAGGATTGGTGTTTACACATGAGTTGAAGGCTAGTGGCTTTTTGCAGTTTTTGGCTTGGCGCATTACCTTGCAGAGTCCTCATGGCTGTTGGATTTTTTGTCTAGGTGAGCTGAAAAATTGGTTACCTACGTGTTGACGCATTCCAAAACTGTGAAAAGGGCCATATTTGAACAATGCCCAGAGTATGCATGTGCAGAGTCGTGCTCGCACGTTATGCAGAAGACTTTTCTAAACCAATTGGACAGGTTGTCTGTGGTTGGTTTCCTTCACATGCTCCTTAACGCTGTAGCTGAGTTGCTTCGCCAGACTATCAAGAGAGAACACCACGGTACTGGGATAGAGCAAGAGCGCAGAACAGCAAGGTGTGAGGTTGTACCGCTTATGCACCAAGCTGCACACGACCTAAAAATGGTCGCAAACAGAGATGGCATGCCGATTCTTCTTTCTGCGCCACGAAAATCATCTCAGCTTTCTCATGTATACTATCTGATGGAAGCAACAAAGGTGGGTACGGTAAGAGGCACACCAATCATACACAAAATGTGTCAATGAGGTCGTTTATGAAATTCCACTATCCCACAGCATAAGATGAATGTTGGCCGGGCAAGAATATGAGTGAATGAGCATGCACTGAAACATGAGCTTTCATTAAAAGATAAAGATGGGGCACATTTGCTGACGCATTGCGATTCTCTTAAGTGTGAGCCATACCTGGATAAGGTTTGGATTATTGTCAGGAGCAGGGACACAACTACTCGAGAATGCATGGATGCATTCTGTATAAAATCACGAGGTTCATTAGGTATCAGTGATAATTTGTCTTTCTGGTAAGTAGAGAACAAGTTCACAGATTGTGATTAGTTAGTATGCTCTCAATGTGAGCCTAGCTCACTCCACACATGTGTGCCTATATTTTCTATGCAGGATACGATGAATAAGCTGTCAAAATTTAGAGCTCCCCTAAACCCGTTTTCTTATTACTTTGTCATTAAAAACAGCCATATCTTTGTGCCTTCTACAAGAACATGTACCGATTAAAATAGCAAAGAGTACTTCTAGCCTGACCTTTGTGTCTTGCAATTATGTAGGGGCAAATTTGACATGGTAGAGGGACACCATGTCTGGGTGATGCAGACCAGGGAGACATGTGGCTATGCAAAGTTACCGATATGCAATGACAAGGGGAATGAATGCACTGATTGTGCGAGCATACCAAGCTAGAAAAAGGCTAGGAGTGACCAGTGCCTTCTGTCACATAAGCCATGAAATAACAAAAGCAGCCACCGTCACCTCTGCCACCATCTGGAACGTAAGAGCAGTGCCAAAGGCTGCATTCATTGTTCTTCTGCTCAGGCTTATGGCATGCAGCTCCATAAAAGTGAAGAGAGGGCGCATAAGTGCTTCAATGTGGTAGTGTCAGAGCGCATACTCAAATCTGTTGCAGCAAAATTATAAAAAAATCACTGCTCTTTCACATAGCCGTTTAAAAAAAACTTCAAATCGGTGTGAAGACGTTACATTCTACAGATATTTGCTGGTGAATGAAAATTCTTCGATAGATTAGAAACTTCGTACGATGGTTTTGCTAGATAGAGTTTTATTAGTATTCATTAGTAAAAATTACACATTGGGGGGCCATGAAAATTATTTACACGGGGGGGTGGGTGCTGGGGACGACGTTTTGACAAGTGGACTTGTCTTTTAGAAGGATCAACAAAATTTTGAGAAATTTCGCTCAATACAAGAACCATATTACTTTATCATTGTGCCTATCCCAATAAATGAAGTTATTTATAATATAGAGGAGCCGAGAAATGTAACTTCATGCTATTTATTATTGCGCACACGCACCAACGAAGACCAAAAGCTTGTATGGTGCACTGACTAGTAAGCGGGGACAAATGTGCTAATCTGATAGTGAAGTAAACATCACATTTTTTTTGACACGCAGGAAAACTAGTAATAAGACCCAAAATAACACTGTACTTCCTAAGGAATGAAATGTCCTTCAATTTTCCATGTGATACTCTTGATTTAGTAAGAACGAACGCATACATGTGCTTGAACCTATACATAGTGTTTATGTGATGTCACTTCCGCCGATGTCGCCATCTCCCACCATGCTCGGGTACCTACAGCAGTTAGCGTGCTGCAGCGCGGGTTCTTGAGGGCTTGTCATCTGTTGCTGTGCGCAATGTTTGAAGAGAAGCCATGCCGTATTTCAATGTCATGATTTAACGAGCTCATCGGGTCAGGAAGGCCTCGCTTGTTCACTTGATACAAGACCAGAAAATCAAAACGTGTCACACTTACATTAGCCACCGCGTACACCGGCTGCCCGCCACGATCTACTGAGGGCCCATTACCTCGCTTTTACTACCAATTGCGTGGTCCAAGAACCAGTGAAAGCTCAAAGTCTCTTGAGCCGTAATTTTAAAAGTGGTGAGCGAAGCGCACAGCTCCCACCGAAAACGAGTCATCATGCAGAGCTAGGCAAGTTTACGGGAGATATATTATTAATAACAAGTTTTATATATTGCTGCGGCCCACACCACCAAAGTGGCAGCACGGCTCCCCGAGTGTTTTAAACATTGCTGATGTTGAGCGTCTTTGATTGAATTTGTGGAAACAACCAAGGAATATATTATGCAAGGTAGAGACTTCGCGGATCCGTGCCACACTGATGCCGGTCACTTTTTTTTCGTGTATGTTATGACTCCTTTTTTACCTTGTATATTACTTTTGTTGTGCGCTGATATACAGTATTGTCCCTGAAAAAATGCAGACCGTTTTAGGGAATCAATCGATTACTTTTTAAAAAACCTGACCCCCCAACTCGAACCGATCGGCTATACTTCAAATCGCGAGTGAACGAATAGCGTTTCAAATCCATTTTCACAGTTTGTTTGAATGCAATACCCAAATTCCCGCGATCGCCTTCACAATTTTTACCGCCTTCCTGACACGCTGATTGTGCATGCAGTGGTCGCGGACAAGTTTGTATATAAAGTGCCTATCTCTGTTTGCAGGTACGTGCTTAGATATAGCACTTACCCGTAATGAAGTTACACCTGAACGCGCAATTATCACCGGTTCTTCAAGTCGTTTTTGTTAATCTGTGCCAGCCAAACATGCCGGTGCTTTTTTCGAAAATCGCAATGTGCGTTCTCAATTTTAGGTAATAACTTTCGGCAAGGAGAACACCCTGACGTTCTGCTCGCTCTTCCTGAACTGTTATATCAACTTGCCTCACCAGCAGCTGATAATTGCTCCAACTTGCATCGTTAGGCAAAACTGAACGGGCGTATGCACGAAGAAACAACACGGAAGCGGTCGGCCACGGAGTCAGTAGGTACCCAGGCATGTCGGTGGCACATTTCGGAAGTGACGAATCGGCGCTGCGTGACGCACGTGCACAGTATGTATTGTAACACAGGGCAGGACTTCACGGACACTAGAGAAGGGACAAATAGCTCTTGTGCCCGCATAGTCGTGCGCTGTGTTAAAATATGTTAATGTACTGTCACCAACTGGTTCAGCTTTCAGTCCTTATGTGAACTTGTGCTTATTTGCGGATGTTCCATTATTACAGACCTAGCTACCCAGTATTATCCACCTTTTCTACATAAGTTTGGTAGAATAGCTTTGTATATGTAGTAAACTGTATTTCCTGCATGCTCGTCTACTTACGCAACCAGCAGCCAAGAAGCTAGAGACCACAAGAGCGCACAGAAAGGGTTTGAGCATTCGCACGTGCGATCACACCGGTGTCACACGGGCAATTTTGATTGCAATCAGCAAGGGTGTCTGCACCAAATCAATCCGGCGCAGCAGCGACAGACCTGTCGATCTTGATCAGAAGTATTCGAGTGACACCAGTATTAGTCACTGCTAATTGCCCAAACTAATCGGATCAAATACGGTGCAGCCGCCATCTAACTGCGATATAAAAGGGTACGACATAGCAAACAAGAACCCGTGTGACAGTGGTGTTGTCAGTACAGTGTGTCAGACCCTAAATCTCATTCGGAAGTATGTCTGCACAAACATGATCATGCTTACGCGGGTGTAATTCAACGCTACGGCTCGCATTAACCAGCCAACACTAAGGTATAATGAAATGTGCAGGGAATTAAATTTGTCAAACCACCACACAGCACACACAAGACAGCCAGCACTTGAGCATATCACATCGACGCGGGATGATGGTCATTCAACGCTACCACTTGCACGAAACACCCACGGCGCTCGATCTCCCCCCTCTAAAGGATCGGTCGGCCAAGAGTCACTGCCACATCACCAGATTCGCAAGGATTAATACCGCAATTCGGAAGCCACAGAACAACTGCGCTGACAGTCGACGTCGGCACACCACTAGGGACTAAAGCGTCTAGTGATGTTCGTGAGATTTGAGTGCCTATAGTCCGGTTCATACATTAGGTGCAACGCTGTGAAGGCTAGGCAAGTAGTCCGTAAAGAAAACACGAGGTGTTTCTCCGCGCGGTTTTGTAGCCGAGTATTCTTTCGTCGGCACTCACGCGCGTCGGACGCAAGAATCATGTGCTCCGTAGGAGCAGCGTTTGCGGCACATACTAACCGCGGTATCAGGATGAGCGAAGACCAAGATGCAGAATAAGAAATTATTTTGCCACCACTGCCCAAGGGACGCGTCGCGCAAAACACCGTGTTTTTACACGGTGATGTGCGCGGCAGACCGTATAGAGTCGAAGATTTCCGAGACGCGCTCGGACCTACAGGACTGCTGCTGGAGGTGTTGGCACTGGGGGCCTACCAGATAAATCATGTCTGGGCAGTCACCATGAACAACGCGGAAGCTACGAAACGCTTGCTGGATGTGAAGGAGCTGAAAGTCAAGGGCCGACGATGCATCATCGTAGACCCTGAGGATCAGCAGGTGCGGCTGCGTCTTCATTGGCTGCTGTACGGCGTCAACGACGAAGACGTGCGAACGGCGTTGGCGGCTTTTGGGAAGGTCGTACAAGTCACAAGGGAGCATTGGCGTGTTCAAGGTGTCAGCGACAAGGGTTCAACCATACGGACCGTGCTTCTTAAGCTCAAGAGTGGTGTGAAGGTTGAAGATCTCCCGCATCAAATCAGGGTGGCTGGTGAACTGGCACTTGTGGTTCCACCTGGTCGGCCAATGCAGTGTCTGCGCTGCCAAGGTACCGGCCATGTTAGAAGAGAGTGTAAGGTACCCCGATGCTCACGTTGTCAGGCGGTTCGGCCACAGCGAAGATGCGTGCATGCGCACGTACGCATCGGCTATCGGATCAGCCGAAGGTGACGACACAGCAGAGTTGGTGATGGACGTGACCGAGGCTGAAGACGCGGCGAAAGGCACAGGCGACGCGGTGAACCCTGAAGCTTCAACAGGTACAGTTACACCGACTGGTGGTGATGAACCAACAGCCAAAGCAGACATAGCATCTGGGGAGGTGGCTACTCAAGAGCCAGCCGGCCAAACCGAAGAAGGCTTCACAAGCACCTCATCGAAGGAGCCTGAGCCGATGGAATTAACCGAACTTCCAGTGTCGTGCGAGAGTATCAGTGGTGGGGCGCCAAGCAAAAGACCCCGCGAGCAGTCTGCAGGACGGCGTGAGGCATCCAGCGAAAAGCAAGAAGAGGGGCCACCTGTGAAGGCGACTTCGTTCAGACGCAGCAGCACAAGGCTGCGTCCCAACCCGATATCGGACAAACACTGGCCACCTTCGTTCTCCAGTGGCACGGGTCCACCTGGAGGCTCCGAAGATGTCTAGCTCTATGCTAGACGCCGAAGGTAAGCACCATGCCCCGGGCTAACTTCTTCACTGTGTAGACATGGCTGTTGCACCGAAACTTAGAGTGGCAACGTTAAATGTTCGAGGTCTCCCCGCCAAGCGGAAACAGAGCCAAGTCTACAGGCTACTTGTGGATCATGATCTGGATGTACTAGCCGTACAAGAAACAAAAGTAGACGGTGAGGAGGAGACCCGGGGCATGGTGCTGAGGTTTACGGCGCGTTACCACGCAATTGTAAGTCAAGCAATAGGCACGTCTGCAGGCTGCGTTTTGTTCATTAAGAAGTTACCGGGTCTGGTAGTGCAAGATACCTTCGCTTGCCCATCTGGTAGATTGGTTTCCTGTGATTTTGTATTCAATGAATGTCAGTGGCGTATAGTGTGTATTTATGCACCAACCATTTGTGAGGAGCGATCACTTTTTTTTTCAAGCCTAAAGCAGCACTTCACTTTCGAAAGGAAATCTGTATTACTTGGTGATATTAACTGCGTCCTCAATGGATGAGATCGAGCAAATGGACGCGCCAATTACGATAAAAGTAGTAGGACGCTAGCGGACGTAGTTACTCAATTCGAGTTAGAAGACGTGGGAAGCTGTATGGAGGGAACGCGGGAGGTGCGTTTCACACATTTTCAGGGGAATAGCCATGCGCGCCTTGATGGCATTTACGTGTCGCTTGAATTAATAGCCCACTGCAAGGCATATGCTGTTTACCCAATACACTTTAGCGATCATTGTTTAGTTAAATGTGATATGGGAGAGAAAACACATGGTGGAACTTTCTCATGGGAGCTGTGGAAGATGAATTCCACTTTGATCACTGACGAATATTTCATGGATCAGGTTATGAACTGCATCAATGAAATAAAAATGGATGATGGAGCTAAACTTGCAGAACAATGGGAAGAGTTCAAGCAGCAAATAAAGTTAAAAGCTATTGATCGTTCTTGCGCATTGAGTTATGAAAGGAAAAAGAAAGAAAAAGAACTCCGAAAGACTTTGGTCTTTTTCAGTAAGGCTTCCGGATTTTACTCCTATATTTGAAGCTGAGCTAGTAGCTATTATTTTAGCCCTTCGTAAAATTCCTACGACAGAGACCAGTGCAATCATTCTAACAGACTCACTTTCGGTGTGTGCAGCTCTGACAAACTCTGAACAATCTCGTGCCCTAGCAGCGTTCCACACATTAGCACCGCCGCATTTAAAACTCCTCAAATTAGTGTGGGTCCCAGGTCACTGCGGATTACAATTAAATGAATTGGCAGATGCTTTGGCACGAGCATCACTTGATGGACCGGTAATTTCATTACTTCCCGAGTTAGAATACTTATCAGGGGTTAGATATAGGAAATTGGCTATTTTTACAGATAGTTTAGAAAATATCACACAATGAACAGATTATAAGCACCTCAAATTTCCATGGAAAGCCCAGTGGAGTCCGTCAAAAAAACTTGAAATTATAATTTCTAGATTCCGGTGCCGTGTCCCCCCATTAAATTTTTATTTACACAGAGCTGGTCTGACACTTTCCCCCCTTTGTCCGTTCTGCGAAGAATCAGAAACTATTGAACATTATTTTGGCTCATGTCGTAACTATGCATCAATTAGGAAACGACTTTTAGATATTCCATTTGCGAAGCTAGGTTTAAATTTAACCACAGAAAATGTTCTAAGTTTTGGTGCCTCTGTTTTGGGATATTGCCACAGAGATGCATTCGATGCGGTGTGTAATTTTATGCAAGACTCTAAACGTTTTTCAACATAAAGCCCTCGTTAACAAATACTAAAAAAAACGGGTCGGAAAGTAATTTTCTATTCTGGATAAATCCATGACATGCCAAATTAATCGGGTTTGGCAAAACCAGCTGTCTGGTCGGCTCCCAAAATCGAGTTGTAGCTATTAGTATCTACTTTGTTATTGATTTTTTTTCTCACTATCTAAATCTTTGGTTTATTTCTTTTTTTCCAACATACTGTCTTAACTATACAACTCCCCCCCCCCTTTTTTTTCGTTGTAAGCAATAATGCAGTTATCGTTCATATGAGACTATTTGTTCTCTTGGCCAATCCCCCAGAGTGGGTACGAGCCATGAATTGAAGGATACAAACAAACAAACAAACAAACAAACAAACAAACAAACAAACAAACAAACAAACAAACAAACAGACTTTGCAAAGACTAATAGACTTGGAGTGCAAACAACCGGGAGAGCATAAAATTGACATACGCAATATTAGGCAGAAACTTGCACTGCATGACGAGGAACGCTACCGCGGTGCACTCGTCCGTACTAGGGCTGAGGCTTTAGCGGCTGGAGAGACGCCAACCAAAAGAGCGTTAGGGGTGGAGAAAACGCACGCTCGACGGAATCATATCGAAAAGATAGAGAAGGATGGTCACGAAGTAACTGATACAGACAGCATTTTATCCGTATTTTCAAGTCATTTTGAAAATCTTTTTGCGCGTAGACAGGCAAACCTAGAAAGATTTAAAGACGAATATTTAGGACGCATGCCGCAAGTGAGTGAGGAAGTAAAAAACGCTTTGGAATTATCTATATCTGCATCTGAAGTTGAACGGGCGATTGATAAGTTAAATCCTGGGAAATATCCAGGACCAGATGGTCTTTGTGTGAAGTGGTACAAATGTTTTAAAAGCGAATTGTCTTCAATACTTGCGGGCGTTTTTAATGAGGCATATGAGGAAAAGAAATTACCACCATCTTTTGGTGAATTGCGTACCGTTCTGATTCCGAAAACAGACGAGGTTGAAAAGCTCAGGCACGTCACAGCGTACAGGCCAATCGCACTGACAAACGTAGACTACAAAATAATAATAAAAATTTTGGCGGCCAGACTTCAGTCAGTAATAAAAGATATCGTCGGTCCACACCAAACGTGTGGAATAAAAGGTCGGTCCATAGTTACAAACGTTCATAAAATGCGATCCGTGCTCGAATGTGTTGACACCTGTCATGCTCGTGTGGCCATACTCCAGCTGGATCTGGAGAAAGCGTTTGATTGCGTTTCCCACGCTCTTTTGTTTGCAGTATTGAAGCACATTAATGTTGGTAAGATAATTATTGACGGAGTAGCCATGGCATATCGGAACGTTAGTACGAGACCAATTATCAACAAGACATTGGGCCCCCCCATAAGAATCGAGCGCTCAGTGTGTCAAGATTGCCCTGTTAGTCCACTTTTGTTTTGCATCTATATTGAAACTTTATGTCAGTCGATATTGCAGAATGACATCATTAATGGATTTAGAGTACAATCATCAGAGGTCAAATTACTCAAATACGCTGATGATGTTGCGATTTGTAGCACTTCCTATGACGGTAATGAAGAATCAATCAGAGTTTCTAAATCTTTCGCCGAAGGTACGGTTAGTATGTTTGCTCTTGGTTATAGTTTTTTTTCTGTACCCCACTCCCCTCTGTAAAGCTATGTGCGATTGAAGGTAAAATAATTGAAATGAAATGAAATGAAAGCCATATAAACTGGGGTAAATGCCTCGGCTTCTGGCATGAATATTGGCCTTCAACACCAGAATTTTCAGCAGCCTTTAAATGGACAAGAACACCAGTTAAATATCTCGAAAAACCGCTCGAGTCATACAAACGTACTGATGAATATTGGACACAGCAAACGAAAGAAATTAAAGAGAAAGCGAATAGGAGGAATGCAACCTATCTGTCCATGTTTGCTAGGGCTATTGCATGCAACTGGTTTTTTGTGTCTAAGCTGTGGTATGTGATGCAAGTGCTGCACTGTTCCCGGGTCAATGTGCAAAAATTACATCGGGTGTTTGCAGTATTTGTGTGGGGTTCTAACTGGGAAAGGTGCAGTCGCACGAATTCGTTCAGACGGGTGAAGTGTGGAGGCCTTGGGCTAGGACATCCGTTTATCAAGCAGTTAGTAAATAGGTTTTTCTTTTTTCGCGAGGCAAGAGATCCTTTCCTATTAACAGTGTGTCAAACAAAGCTAAGTAGACTGTTGCCCGAGTTTGTTGTGAGCACTCATGTTACCACAGGGGCTGTGCAAAGATACATGAAGGAAGTTGTGGCCAGCGTGCGGTTTTTGTGTGTTCGGTTTTCAACTGACTACCTGTGGTCTGTTGGAAAGAAAAAACTGTACAAAGATTTATGTGACACGATGCTCCCCATCCCACTGTACAGAGCGCTATATACAGCACGCAAGGGTCAGAATGTACTTAAACGAGTTAAAAAAATGCCAGCAGCTCCAAGTGCTAAAACGTTCTTTTTCAAATTACACACTGGAACACTTCCTGTAAGAACCTTCCTAGAGGAGCGGGGGTTTTATATGCCTTGGGGATCTCACTGTCTAATCTGTAAGAAACCGAAAACTATTGACCACGTTTTTCTGCACTGTTGGGAAGGAGTTTATTTTTGGGACGTATTACAAAGGACAATCAAAAAAGAGTTCCCGGTAGACCCTCATGGGATCAGGTATTTGACAATAGAGAATGAGGATGGATTACCTTTTGATTTTATCATGATGACTGCCTCGCACAGTATATGGCGCTCTAGAATGGCTGGATTTCATTGTGACCAAGACAGAAGACCAGCAAGAGAGTATTTCAAAGAAAGCATCTCAAGATTACTCGAGGTAGTAAGAACAGACGAATGTGTACCTTCATGGGTAGAAAGGGTAGAAGCCCTACTGACCATGAAGGAATTCTAGGACGTGATGTGTTATAGTAATGCTTGACGGGCTTAGTTATTTTTAAGTTTATTGTATTGTTCGTTGTGAATTGTAATATATTTATCTTAGCAACCCGTTTGTGATGTTGAACCGGAAATAAAGGTTTCGTAGCCGAGTGGTCTGACGCGTCGCTCCGGAGAGTTCACCGTAGTTTTGAAGTGCATGGGTTCGAATCCACGTGGTGCCATTTTTTTATTTATAATTTTTGCGAGTTCAATTCGAAATCTTGTTTTTTTTCAGTAACTTCAACTTACTTGCACGCGGAAGTGAACTGCACGTATCTATTCATTTGTAGAATACCGTGTTCCTTTGTGAGGGCCGGAACCTGCTGAGCTGGCACCGAGGTTTGACCAGCATGGCGATTTTGTCACGATTATACCGCATTGTCGGTTTACCTCGTTGATGTGAGCGAGTACTGCGTGTAAGATGACGTTAACTCATTGATTAGGTAGCACAGCAGCTCCACGCAGAGCTGGACGCCATTTTTTCGAAGCTGCCACAACAAGTAAAAAAAAAACGGCGGCACGGGTCGCGCGGAGAGCGAAAACCTGATACGAAAGCGACAAACATAAATTACCAACTCGCATATTTGGATTGTTTATCCGACAACACAGGCGTTTGTTTTTTGACCTGATGACAAATATGTATGCTTAGAAGTTTCCCGAGAAGCATTTATTGATTCTCGTACACCCCAAGCGACGCACTACTTTTTGGTCGCGGCAGTACACAGCGCAAACAAGAGCGCTAGCTTTGACAGCGTTGCACATGATGTATGAAACGGAGTATAGGCAGCGCGCGGTCACCTGAAAAGCAGCTAGGGCCAGTTCATGGGGTGCTGCACTTTGCCATTCGTTTCAGTGGTGCAGCATCGACGACCTCTTAATTCTGTCATTCGTTTCAAAAGGTGCAGAAGAGGTGCAGCACTGGTTCACGATTTTCGTGCACCACCTACTATGATGGTGCCGGCTTGGTGCAGCCGTGCATGCAACTGAGCAGACGACGCAGCACTTAGGCGTATGCGCCGTATCTGCCTCTACCAACGCTGTGTGTTTTGCCAAGATGTTTGCGCCTCATAAATTGTCCGCATGTGCGGTTCGTCATCGTTCAGTGTTAGCTGAACGGTGTAAATTAAGCGAAAAGAAATAAGGCCTGCACCTTGTCGGCACATCGTCATTCGTTACGGGTGTAGTGCTGTGCCTGCACCGTTGAACTCACGCTGCACAATTCCTGAACTTCGCGTGCACAGCCGTGCACCAGTTCCGACTGGTGCAGATGAATCGAACGGACCTATTGTCAGTCTGTCAATTATAGTCACTGTCTGCAACTATTGAATGTATTTGTTCGGCGGATTCAAGGTCGCACAAGGTTGTGCAAGTTTGGTTGGTGCAGAAGCAGCGCGCAACGAGAAATAAGTTTTTCATTTCTTTGTGTTTGTGTAACCATTATTATTTTTTCTTTCCTAATAAATAATTAGCGTTGCGAGTATTGTAGGTGTGGGACACGGGCAACGTTGTAATGACGTTGACCGCGTGAACGGGCTAGGCGGCTGTTTTGAAGAAGGTCGACGCGCCCGGTTAGTTGTTTTAAGAGCTAGAGCCGAACACCAAGTGAGAGGCTACTAGCGAAATAGAACGCGTTGTGTGCGGTGTAGGCGGCAGCTTCAAACAGTTTGTTGAGGTACGAGAGTTAACGGAGGCGGCTGTATAGTGGGATTAGGATTGAACGTAGTGCTGTGTTGGGGGCTGGCTGGTCCCGAAGAAGCAGAAGAAGAAGAAGACGGCCGACGGAGACGTACGCGGCCGGCGGGGACACCGACCAGCCCGAACACGCGGGTTGGCGCGTAGCGCCGAAAGAAAGCACACAACCGCACTCCACGGTTACCTAACACACACTCTTTTATTTTACAGTCGCCTTGAAATCGTAGGTGCCAGAGCGGCGCCCTCTGGCCTCCTCACATGTCAATCTGAAACCGAAACTGAAAACCCAAAACACAACAATCATCCCCTCCTCGAAAAAAGCACACCTATACACTGTTTATATTTATACATGCTCCATACCAACATATTTTACAAGGTATACGAACATTAGAAAACATGAAAATTTGGAGCACGGCACACGCACACTACAAGTCCTGAAAATGCACTGACAAACAAGAAAAAATGTACACAACTGTTCGGAACAAGAGTTCTACATCACGTAATCTTCGAACCGACGCAGCTTCTGCCGCTTCCGCTTAGGGCGGGCCTTTCCGGGTGTAGAATCAGGTGTCTCTGCACCTTGAATGGAAGATTGTGAAGGCTCTGAACGATCGTTAAAATTTGGGGTCTCATCAGAGCTCGCACCATGAGCTTTGGAAGAATTTTGCGGACCGGAGTCTGGTTCAACGGTCTCAGCCGTATTTGAAGGTTCGAAGTGAACCGTATGACTTGGTGTACTTGAACCAGCGACACCACCTGGTAACTCCTCCCCCCCTTGAAGAAGAAATGCCTGTACATTGAGGCCACATGTAACAGTCTGATGCGTAGTTGAAAGGCGTGGACGGAACGTGATGAGGAAGACTTTTAGGCGTTGAAGGCAAATCCGTATGAAAAATAACAAGGCGCGAAGCATTCCAGATGTTACCATCACTTAAGCGAAAAGAAGTGGGGCTAACCTGGCCCAAGACTTTGTAAGGACCCCGATACTTGGGGCGCTTGCCTGGCACACGAACCTTGACTAGATCGCCAGTGTTAACTTCGGACTGCTTTGCACCTCGACGGGTGTCGACATACTTTTTCAATGCTTGTTGACGAGAAAAAATCCTGGTGCGGATTTGATCAGGAGAAGACACTGCTATGTTACGAGGCAAAGAGACTATGTCGAGAGCAACTCGCGGTTGCCTACCGTGGAGAAGTTGAGCAGGAGACACTCCAGTGGTGCCTTGTGGTGTGAACCTGTACGAAGCTAAACATTCCGTCAAGACTTGCTTGAGGGGACGGTGCTCTAATTGGGCGATCTGGATATGTTCCTTCAGAACGCGATTAAAGCACTCGATTTGCCCATTTGATTGGGGATAGAAAACTGATGACCTCAAGTGCTGAATTCCTCGTTGTGAAAGAAAAGCCTCAAAATGTTGGGACTGAAACTGTGGACCATTGTCCGTAACTATGGCATCAGGAAAACCTTCCCGGCTGAAGATTGAAGACAGAAACTCAATGATGACCTCAGAAGTAACCGTATGTGTGAAACAAATTTCTGGCCATTTGGAATGGTAGTCGATGAGAGAAACAATGAACCGGGCATTTTGCGGAACATTATGCAAAGGACCGATGATGTCCATGCCGAGTTTCTGCCAAGGCCGATCAGGCCACTGGACTGGCTGCAACGGAGAAAATGCAGGTTTGGCAGACTTGTCAGCTGCCTGACATATGTGGCAGTTGTAAACTGCATGCTCGACCTGCTTATCTAAGGCTGGCCACCAGTACCTGTTTCTGAGATTCTGTTTGGTGCGGACAATGCCAGGATGGGCCTCATGGGCAAGCTGTATTAGCTTGTTACGGAAAGAAGCAGGGGGAATCACTTGTTCATCGCGGAAAAGCAAGTCCTCGACACAAGACAGTTCCTGCCGGACTGCGAAGTAAAGGAAGAATTCAGAAGAAAGAGCACATTTGGAAGGCCATCCTTCACGTGAATATTTGAGAACTTAAGACAAAGTGGAATCTGCAGCTGTAGCTGCCTGAAGCTCAGCTTTAGTAATGCAGGAAGTAACTAATGAAACAACTTCCTCATCCCGCTCTTCAGTAACCGGTATTTGAAGAGGAAGGCGCGACAGTGCATCAGCAACCACGTTATTAGATCCCTTACAATACTGAACACGGAAATTATAATAGATGAGTTTTGCACACCAACGGGAAATGCGAATGGGGCGGCGGCCTTCGGATCCTGCAGAAAGAAGAGCAACTAGTGCTTGGTGATCTGTACGTAATGTGAAGTGCCGGCCCCACAAGTAAACATGCCATTTCTCACAGGCAAAAAGACACGCGAGAGCTTCACGCTCTCCTGCGTTCAGCAGGGGTCAATGTACGAGATGCAAAAACAATAGTGATCAGCTGATCATCTCTGAGTTGTTGAAACACTGCTCCTAGTCCAACATCGGATGCATCCGTCGTGATGACGATGGGAAGCTTCTCATTGAAAATACTAACAGCTGGCTTTGAGGCCAGTATTGACTTAACTCGAATGAAGCTCTGCTCAGCTTCAGCTGACGATTTAAAAGGCTGTGCTTGACGAAGTAGAGTACGCAGTGGTTCAACAACATCAGCATAGTGAGGAACAAACTTGGCATAATAACCAACAAGACCTGAAAAAGATTGCAAGGTTTTAACATCAGTAGGCCGTGGGGCATTGACAATGGCCTGAACTTTAGATTCAACAGGTGTCAAGCCGCCGGAACTGACATTATGTCCTAGAAATTGTAACTCATTCACAGAAAAATTGCACTTGTTATTAAGTTTCATACCACATTCACTGATGCGGTTGAGAACAGTATGCAAGTTAGCATCATGCTCTTCGCGAGTACGTCCCCACACTAGAATGTCATCCAAGTAACAAAGGGCGCCATTACAACCCTTAAGAATTATTGACATCATTTTCTGAAACACTGCAGGGGCAGATGCAAGCCCGAAACACACGCGGCGAAACCGAAACAAGCCTTCGTGCGATACAAATGTGGTTAAGTCTCTACTGCACTCAGAAAGTTCAACTTGGTGATAAGCGGACGCGAGGTCCAGCTTGGAGAAACACACCGCTCCAGAGAGCTGATGAAGCAGTTCTTCAATGTGAGGAAGTGGAAACCCGTCTACGACAATCGCCTTGTTCGGTTCTCGTAAGTCGACGCATAGTCGAAGGGATCCATCTTTTTTTCTTGACGACGACCAGTGGAGAAACCCAGTCAGAAGCAGACACAGGCTCGATGATTCCGCTCGCTTGAAAGCGAGACAGTTCCGCAGAGACTTGCTCACGGAGACGAAGAGGAATGCGGCGCAGCTTGGCACGCACAGGGCACACACCTGGTCGACGCATCACTTTATGCACAAAACCGCGCACACAACCCAGTTCACGGGTGAACAGGTGGAGGAATTCAGAAGACGCGTTGGCTGGAAGATCATCTTGGACGTCGACTTGAGCACACGTCATAGACGCACCGTCGATGTTGATGGACAAACCCCTGATGGCATCACGTCCCAAAAGCGAGCTGCCATTGGCAGTTACAAAGTAATGGAAGCAGTGCGACTGCGATAGGAGACCTGAGCTGTAAAATGACCTAAATTATCAATCGTTTTCTTGGAATACGTTTGTAGAATGACGTGTGAAGGCAAAAGCCGAATGTTGGAAAAATGACTATGAAAGTCAGCGGCACTGAATAAAGAGACTTAGGCACCAGTGTCCACGAGAAATGACAAGGGCACATGGCCCACTGAAACTACGATGCTGGGCTCGGACGTAGTGTGGAGGCCATCCACATTTAAAACAGTGATTGTATTGGTTTGTGCAGTGCTCGAAGGAGCGGACGAAGAAACTGGTTCCGGAAGATTTGCTGGACGGGAATTGCATACGGACTTAAAATGTCCGATTTTTCCTCACGCAAGACAAGTGCGGTTTCTCGCGGGACACTGCGCAAAATTGCCTAAATGCCGAGCCGATCCACAACGAAAGCAATGCGCGGTTGCGCTTGGAAAAAAAAATTGCGAACGCGAATCAGGAGCTCGGTGCTGTTCCTGAAAACCCGAATTTGGCGGAATGGGGTTGCCATATTGTCGGCTCCCTCGCCCCCGCGACGCAGAGAGGTTGCCATGTTGGCCGCCACGGTAGGACTGTGCAGGCGGGCGTCCATGTTGGCCGCCGCGCCGAGACGAAGGTGAAGGGCCGCCATGTTGACGCGTCCCGTGAAACGAAGAGCCGCCGCCTTGGCCCTCGGCAGCAGAAAGTTGCTGCACTGAATGCGGAGCGAATTGCTCCAACTGGGAGCGAATAAGCTCGTCCTCTCGCGCAATCGAGAGGGCTTCGAATAATGAAATCGAGGAGCCCTTTTGAAGCATGCGGCAGCGGACGTTTTGCGAGGCTACCCCGATGAAAAGCTGATGGCGGATCATATCGTCCTCGAGCGCGCCGAAGCCGCACGACGCGGCGAGCGTTCGAAGAGAAGTAATGAACTCGGCGACTGGCTCACCAGGCAATTGTGGCCTTTCTTGGAATTTCACGCGTGCGAGATAATCGCACGAAACATCTTTAAAATGCTCATCGAAAAGAGCAACAGCATCCTTGAAGGCATCGCCCGACGCTGGCGTCGGCGACGCGTTGGTGGCTTCCAAAGTATAGAAGAGCTTTAGCCCGGCAGGGCCCAACGCGTTGAGCAGCAGGGCCTTGCGACGCTCGGGCTTGCTGGCGTCCTCCCCGACCGCGTCTGCGTAAGCCTGAAACACCAATTTCCAGTCCGCCCATGGAAGTGGCGGGTCTCCGGGCGAATGAAGAAATAGGGGATGTGGAATAGGAGACGCCATTTCAAGCAAGAAGAATAGAGTGGTGCAGACGAGAAGAAAATGACGCCAGTGCACTGTTTGAAGACGAAGGCAGAGGCGGCGTAGCTGAATGAAGAAATGAAGCGAAGCAGCACGCAGTAGCCACCTTGCTGGGAACAAAGAGCGTCTAGGGTTAGCACGAACACGGAGAACGAAACGGGTTCTTACAGGTCCTCGTCGCCATTGCTGTGTTGGGGGCTGGCTGATCCCGACGAAGCAGAAGAAGAAGAAGACGGCCGACGGAGACGTACGCGGCCGGCGGAGACACCGACCAGCCCAAACACGCGGGTTGGCGCGTAGCGCCGAAAGAAAGCACACAACCGCACTCCACGGTTACCTAACACACACTCTCTTAATTTCCAGTCGCCTTGAAATCCTAGGTGCCAGATCGGCGCCCTCTGGCATCCTCACATGTCCATCCGAAACCGAAACTGAGACCCAAAACATAACCCGTAGGTCTGTCGGGCACTCGGTCCGATGATCGGGCGGGCGATGGCTAAGGAGGCTAAGAAAACCACGAGCGAGTGTGAGCTGGTGCAGTGCGAAAAATGCAAGCACTGGTGCTACTTAGATGAGACAGCATTCATGAGTTTGGCCGACGCGCAAAAGGCGAGCTTTGTGTGCAGGCTGTGCGAGGCACTGAAGGCGGCCGTGCGGCGCATGGAGGCTAGCATCTAGGGGCTTCAGGGGGAGCTTATGGCGGAACGGGAGCAGAGGATAGAACTCCAAAAACAGCTCGGAGTGTCGCGTGAGCTGGAGGAGGCTACTGCCAGCCTATTAGAGCAAATGAAGGGCGACTTTCGAAAAGAACGGGAAGAACGGACCGAGCTTGATGAGCGGGTAAAGGAGCTAATGGCGCTTTGCCCCGGCCCCGAGCAGTGTGAGACGGAAGGCGGGGGTAGCGAAGAAGGCGACAGGCGGGAAGGAACAGGCGAGAAGGGAGGTCAGGGAGCCGCAGTGTCTGGCCACAGCACAGAGGCTCTGAGAACATACAGCTCGGTCGCGCAGCAGTCTTCAAGCAGGGCAGAAACAGAGGACACAAGGCAGACAGAGAAACAGGTGAAGCAAACAGGGGCGCCATCACAAACAGGAAGCCAGCGATTGGAGCGTTGAAGAATCCTAATGGCTGGGGACTCTAACGTGGCCAGGGTTAGAGATGGCGTCTTCAAGACAGTGAAGGAAGATGGGAGAGTCAGGGTGGAGGCACAGTCTGGGAAGGGCATGGTGGATGCACTGGCCAAAACTGGCCAGTGCATCCACCATGGAGGGCGAAAATCTAGTCATTATTGATGCTGGGCTCACTGATGTGTTGAAGGGCAACGATCAGAACCTTCAAAGAAAGTTAGAGGATGGGATGCGTAAGCTCCGAGAAACCTCTGGGAGTGTGCATGTGACCATATGCACAGTCCCAGAGGTCCGGGGGCAGGCTTGTGGGATTGAAAGGAGGGTAGTGGAGGCCAATTGTGTGATCAAGGGTTTGAGCCGGCAACTCGGATACAGCGTAATGAGAGTTAACCAAGACGTGTACGCACCCGCCGCTCGCCCCTTTGCACAGGATGGCATTCACTACAGTGGTGCAACGGGCCGGAGGGTCGGTAACAGAATGGGTCGCCAAGCCCTGCTTTTTTAGGGGGACCCAGAGCCCTGAGGCCAACAGCGTAGCCAAAGACAGACCTAAAGGGGCACGAATATTCAAGCCACACAAAGTCCGCGAGAGAAGAAATCGAAGTAAGCACTAGGGCTGAGCTAAGTGAGACGTAGGCTATATTAATATGCAGGGTGGCAGGAATAGGTTAAAGTGGGAAGAGATAGAAAAGCAGTTGAGGCAGGAGGAGCTGATGGTATATGGGGTTGTGGAGACACATCTTCGGGACATGGAGCAACCACCCTGCAATCCGGACTACGTATGGCAATATTGCAATAGAACAGAAGGGAGCAAAAAAGGGGGGGGGGGGTGGAATTGGTGCACTTATACATAAGAGTGTGGGTTGGCAAAGAGCCAAGCAGGGATGCATGGAACATTTAGGGTTAAGAGGGAAAGTAGCTGGGCAGATAACACTCCTTAATTTGGTGTACTTGTGGACGGGAGCAAAGGCCAGAGAGGAAAACCAGGCAATGGTGGAGTGTATATCAAAGGACATTGAGGAATTAGGAGGAGAGTGTGAGATAATTATACTAGGAGATATGAATGCGCACATAGAAGATATAGATGGGTATACTGACTCAACAGGAAAAATGATCATGGATATGTGTGAAAGGCATGATTTGATCATTTGCAACAGTACCGAGAAGTGTGAAGGGCAAATAACATCGGAGGTAGGAAGGCTGCAGTCAGCAATAGATTATGCAATGATGTCACATAGGATGTATGATAAGCTCAGGGGAATGCACATGGATGAAGGTGGCTCCACAAGTTTGGGTAGTGATCACAAATATATCAAGCTAAGTTTTGGAAGAGTAGTGAAAGTGGGAAGGAGACAAGATGAGCAACTACAGGAAAATTTTTATCCAGAAAGGCAAATTGAAATAGCCACGAAACAAATTGAGAAAGTAATCACGGAGGATAATAAAACAGTGTGGACATACACGAGTTTAATTAGACTGTTTGAGCTAGAGCTTGCTAGGACGCGTGACAAGTCTTCCCGGAAAAGAAGACACAAACCGAAAAGTTGGTGAGATGAGGAAGTTAAGAGAGCCATAGCAAAACGTCAGGAAGCCTCTAGGGATCACAGACATGCTAAGCAGCGCGGTGATCCGACAGATGATGTTGAAAGAAAATGGGAAATCTTTCTAAGCTGTAAAAGGGATGCAACCCTGCTGATCAATCAAAAGATTAGAAGAAAGGGAGTTCAGTGGCTGGCAGAAGTACATAAGAAAGATAGAAAGGCAGCTGCGAAATTTTGGAACCATCTAAACTCCCTAAGAAATGAGACTAGCCTAGAGCAGAGGTTTATAACTACAGCCCAAGGCGCTAGGCTAGAAGGAGACGAAGCTATTGAATATATAAGAACAACGGTGACAGAAAAATTTCAAAAAAGAAGTGCTTTATGCATCACAATAGACAAAGATGAGTCAAGTGGCGCAATGAATCCATTTTCACTACGAGAGTGGGAAAGGGGTTAAAAAATGGGTTCCTAGTAGTACATCAACAGGCCTAGATGGCATTCCAATTATGCTGATAGAAACATTAGGTCCGAAGTCTAAGCAGGCTTTGAGAGAGGCAGTGAGCAAAATAATAATCGATGGTGAAGTTCCCGGAGGATGGAAACTTAGCAAGATGAGCATGATCTATAAAGGAAAGGGGGACAAAGCTGACATGAATAACTACTGTCCTATAACAGTGACATCAGTGGTCTACAGGCTGGCGATGCAGATTTAAAGGAAAGACTGCAGGCATGGATAGAGGATGAGGGGGTGCTCGGAGAACTGCAGAATGGGTTTCGGAAACACAGGAGGTTGGAAGACAATCAGTTCTCACTGATCCAGTCCATCGAAATATCAGAAAAGGAACACAGGCCCCTGTGGCTAGCATTTTTGGATATCAAGGGAGCGTTCGATAGCGTAGTTCAAGAGGACTTGTGGGGAATACTAGACACACTGAGTGTGGAAGATGGAGTCACTAATATTTTAAAGGAAATGTATAAAAGTAACAAGGTTGTTATAAAGTGAGAAAAACAGGTATCCAAGCCCACAGAGGTTAAAAGGGGACTTAGGCCGGGGTGTCCACTGTCACCCTTGTTATTCATGATGTACGTACAAGGATTAGAGGCCAAATTAGAGGGGAGTGGACTTGGCTTCAACCTGTCTTAAGTCAAACAAGGAAAACTCATTGATCAGGCCCTACCAGCATTAATGTACGCAGATGGTATAGTCACGGCCGCTGGATCAAAGCGCACAGGGTGCGGCCTGCTGCGTGGAGCCGCCGCACATTGGCAAGGGAGGACGAGCGTTGTTGACAGTTGCGGCCGCAAGTTTAGCGGGGGGCGCTAGTAGTAGGGGACACACCGAAGAGACGCGCGGGTGCGCTACGGCGAACGCGGCATTTTCGCGCCAATTTCTCGCCGCGTAATGAGGTTACATGCTCCAAACAAATATAGTCGTGTTCAGCTTGATGCGATCTGCCTCTCAGTCCAGCTAGGTAGTTAGAGTGGCCAGTTAGTATGCGAAAAAACTGCTGTGTTCTACTGTGCGCGTCTAACGCAAAGAAAAATCCCGGTTTGAGCTACCATGAATTTCCATCGAGTGCTGAACGACGACAAGCATGGCTCACCAACATCTCCCGGCAGGGATCTGGCGGAAAAGAAACGAGGTGGGTACCCAGTGACCGCTCTTCGGTTTGTTCTCTTCACTTCACCGAAAATGACTATAAGAAAGGCACCAAACTGCGAATGCTCCTGCCAACTGCTATCCCGACGGTGTTCCCCAATTACCCGTCCTATATGCAAAAGCCAAGGGCTCCAAGGATAAGAAAGTGGCCTCGAAGAGAAGTACCAGATGGCGGTTCATCAGCTTGCGCGAAAAAGAGTGCACGAAATGGCTTAGAAGAAAGCAGGCATGAAGATGTCGAGCCTGATCTCTTCGGAGATCAAGAACATGTTGCACCAAGCGGGTCTTCGAACAGAACGTGAAACTGTCCATTGCCTGCTGATAGTATGTGCCAAACCAGTTCATGTACAGATAAAATGTCTCAAAGAGATCTTGACCTTAAGTGGATGATAGAGGATGCGAAGAAAACAACGAACCGCCTGCAGCGGAAAATTTCCCGCCTCAATAAGTCACTGCAGACGCTCCAAAGCCAGCACGATACGGTTCGTGAACGGCTTCAAGCTTTCGAAAGCAACAAAATCGCCTGTTTTGTGAGTGTACTAAGAGCCACAGACGAAGGCCATAAAACCGCCGAATTTATCAAGAATCAAGTGTCAAATTTCGCTTCCAAGAAGCCAGCGTACACTGAATCGATTCTGAGAGAGTGCGTCTTCTGGAAAGCGTGCTCCAACAAAGGTTACGATTATGTGAGAACAAGAGGCCTGTTCAAGTTGCCTTGTCGTTCCACACTACAGAAGTACATCGGGCACTCAACAGGCGAAACAGGCGTGACATCACTCATAACAGAACGCCTCCGCGCAGAGTTTCAAGCGCTACAAGTCGAACAAGAAATCTTCTGCTCCCTAATCATCGATGAAATGGCGATACAGCAGGAAGTTATGTACGATCGCCAACTGTATAAGGTTTTCGGTCTCGTTGACATAGGTCCTGAGCAGCAATCATGTGCAACGCCTGAAGTATCGAACAGGTTGTTGTGCTTCGTCCTGCGAGGGCTATCAACTGCCTATGTAATAACAGTTGGGTACTTCTTTACCCGGTGCCTCAGGAGTGAGCAGAGAGAGAAGAAATGTAGGAAAGGTAGGGAGGTTAACTAGACTATGCGTCCAGTTTGCTACCTTACACATGGGGAGGGGAGAGGGGAGTAAAAGAGAAAGAGAAGGATAGACACAGGTCACATCACACACACAATGCCGAGTTTCACAGATGGTCCCTCAATGAAGTTGTTGAAAAGTATCTCAGGAGGGCTCGTGTGGCTTTCTGTGCTGATGTGCTGCGCGACCAGGCTCCTAAGATCTTTGCTTCATTAAATGGCCGGTCATCGAGTCTATTCAAGGCACACTGGAGAGTCCGGCGACCTTCATCAAATTGGGCACAGTGACACAAGAGATGTTCAATAGTCTCTATACAGTTGCAGGTTTCACACATGGATGAATCCGCCATGCCAATGCGATGGCTGAATGACTTAGTAAACGCTACCCCAGTCCACAGCCGGCACAGCATTGTAGCGTCACGTCGAGAAATCTTGGATGGTAGTTCTTTCTGAAGTAATGACTTCAGAAGTGAGCAACTTCGTTCTATGACAATGAATGTCATGAAGGCAGTCGAAGATGTGGGTTTCCATGTAATGAGGATTGTTACCGACAATCACCAGTGAAATGTTGCGCTCTTCAAGAGCCTTTCCGAGGACGGAATGCTTGCGCATGTAGTGCCACATCCATTGCGACAAGGTGATCCCTTTTTTTGTCTTTTGATCCGAATCACCTCATCAAGAACCTCAGAAATAATCTTGTGGAAAGAGAGATGATGGATGGAGATAATCTAATTCAAGGTGGACTGTACTTGAAGAAGCTGCTCAGCATTCAGTCACAGCTACTCGTAAAGCCAGTGAGGTTCCTAACACAGTCACACGTTGAACCGAACAACTTAGAAAAGATGAAAGTGTCAAGGGCTACGCAAGTTTTCTCCCCAGTCGTATTAGGAACGCTTGAGTTCCTACAAGAAAACCCGCAATGCCACCCTTATGCGACAGAGTTTCAGGACTGTTTGCCCACCATCACCTTCATAAAAATGGTGTCGAAGTGGTATGACCTTCACAATATTGGCGCTGTGAAGCCGCGCGATCAAAGGGAAGAACCATTCTACTTGATCGACGACGACCGTCTTTCGTGGTTTGAAGTAGACTTCATCACGTATATGGAGGAGATTCAGCTTTCTGGTGGCAAAACAAAAAAAAATGACAAAAGAAACATGCGAGGCAACGATAATGATGACAAGGTCAACTGTGGCATTGATTCAACATCTATTAGACAACAAGTAGGTTTTTCTTTTTTCACCTTCATATTTTTTATCGCAGTTACGTATATGTGTATTGACTTAGGTATCAAACAAACTTTTTTCCAGCTTTCGCTACGTCTTGACCCGTGCCTTGAACAGCGACCCCGTGGAGTCCCTTTTCAGTTGCTTTCGACAGTTTAACGGAGGCAACGATAGAGTTGATGCAAGAACCGCGGTCTTCACAGCCGAAAAGCTGTTAAAGGTATATTTGGTGCCCGTTGGAGAGCACACCCACGTAACCTACGCAGTTTTTTTCCCAGGTTGGAATCCTCCAAGCTGCTAAGAATGGAAACGCTCCCCATAGCTCCGAAACAAATGCACCTCTAAAACTCAAAGCCCGAGAAGGCAACACCGCGGCCTCGCCACTTCTGGTCGTCCTCGGTGCTAAGCGGCTTTCCTATGAGCTAGAAGTAATAAATGTTTGGCTTGCTGTGCCGGATGACCTCGAACTAGCCCCCCTAGTATACCTGGCCGGATACATCACGCGTGCATGTGAGGAGAAGGTAAGGACGGTTATTTTTAAGCTTTGCATTATTGGCTGCATTCTTTCGAACGCGTCGCTAGCGCGCCAGCCAGTCTTAAACAATGTTCACTTCACTTTCGGCTTCTTCGAATCTTAACTATATTATGCGAACCAGCAGTTCTCCCTCTTTCTCATATTTTTCTCCTTTTGCCCTCCCTTTCGCCACTAAAAACCAAGGGCAGGGTTGCAGGCTGACCTCGAGTGAAGAAAAACTCAGGTCAGTCCGGAGCCAGGGTTCCGGCCCGAATCAGGATGTGGGTCCCGCCCCGCTGGTGTGCCACCACTGTAAGGGTCGACACCAGATATGCGTGTATGCCACTCTTTTTGCCGCAGGCTGTTTCATTCCCACTCTTACGAAATTTAGATAATATTTTTCTTTAGCTAAGCGAAGTAAGAAAAGGAGCCTACATACTTGTTGCATAGTACTTTTGATGAAAATTTTACTTGGCTTGATTTTATTACTTGCAGTTGCCCTGTGAATCATGCAAGGTTCTCCTACAAGAGACGAAACTGTGTGGCAGCATCTACAATTTAGTGAAGAAAATCGATAACGGACAACTTCGGTATCCCAACATGGAGATCGTGAAAATTTGCAAACTCGCATGTGACTTTGTCAGTGAAGTGATTAAAGACACTGAAGTTCGAAGAAGTGGAAATCTGTGTAAAATTCTTCACTCAGCCCTCCTTCCACATTTGGTTACCTGCCATGCACTACGGTGTGGTTCGGGCAGCCTTCAGCACACGAACCAGATCTGTGATGTTTTTTTAAAAAGCTGCTTCGACCACTCCTAGCTAACTGGGCAGGGAATGTGAGTGCCACTGTGCAACGTCTTGTAACGCTGGCACACAAGCCCCTCTCCAGAAAAGTTCTGCGCCTATGAGGATCATGGTACCTCCATTTTTTACCTTGTAATGCAGGCAAAATTGTTCTGCTGTATTAGAAAATATACTGATCTTTTAGAGATTGTAGAGCTCCAGTTAATAAACGCACGTTTCATTGTAAGCACAATATCCGGCATTTTCATTATTTCCACATGCACAGCAAAGAAGACAATTTCACATTCAACAGTCTTCGAACGGGAAATATGCAGACGGATGCTAATTTAGAGTTAATATAGCTCCTGAAATACTCTGGAATGAATTGAAGCTTACGTAATCCACCGTCGCACCAGCGGACAAAGGCAAACATCAAATCATGGCCTTTATTCAAAAGTGATTTTAACGAGAAGCTAAAACGTTGTGCTATAGTTAAATGCCGTGAAAGGGGTCTGAAAGTTCTTTCATGTCCTTTTGTAAAATAATATGAAATACGTGTATTAATCCTGTGGCCTGAGGACGGGGCAAACTTGTCATAAGCATGAATTTAAAGCTGACTGTCGTAGGGGCGGGATGGCTTAGTCGAGGCCACTCCATCTCCCTTAGTAGAGATAAACCATTTGTCACAAGGGAATGGGTCCCGTAGTAGGGTGAAACAAAGCACTGAGAGGATATCAAATTCAAAGTGTCTGTAATGAAAAACATTGCCCCGGAGAGTGTGCGTCGTGCTCTGACGTAGAAGATTGGTGTTCGGGGTCGACATATTTGTGATCGGTGTGCGGGACCAATTGAGCATTCCAGGTGCGTGGAGTTACCATGATGGTGATAGCGGTGAAATGATGAAGCTCGCCTATGGGCGTGCTCGTGCGCGTGCCTCGTGAAAAGCTCCCGAGCCACGGGGACAGCTCGGCTAACCCCAGAGAGCAGAGCGCAAGGACAAGTTCGGGCCACGCCCCGGCTGCTCATTCTGACCCTCCGTGTACGGGCCTCGTCTCGGCGTTGAAGTCTTTGGGTGCCTCTTGGACTGGGCATCGCCCCACCTCACCCCCACGTTAGTCTGAAGCAACGTTCGTCACGGCCAGTTGCTGTTCTGGTCTCGGAGCGAGACGCTGTTCTAGGTCTGTTCGCGGCAGTCGGCGGTACGCTGTTCTCGGTGGTGTACAGGCAAGCCCAGGCGTTGACCACCGTACTGAGATGCCCCTGGCGGTTATCTTCTAGACCGGGCCCGCCTCGGTACGAACTCCGCAAGCACAAGGCACACCGCCTCCTGACTACCAGAGAGCTCAAGGTCAAGCGCAACGTTCACGCCCCAAGAATAGAATGTGAGTGGACGAACAAGAACATTAACTCCCTTTCGCGTAGGACCGTGAACGCGTGTATATATGTGTGAGTTTATGTTGTGTGTATTCATTTGTCCGTCTTTGTGTATATAAAAGTCTCTAGTTGTCCTCGAACGTCCTCTGCCCTCATCTGGCTAACCTGTGCCCACAGTTGCCCACAAATTTTGGCGAGCCTGCCAGGATAGATCGGCCTTACGTTCTTGCCGAGAGCCAGACGGGCGGGACGAACAAATGTATTTAGAAAAATTGCACGCGATCGGAACGGACATGGGTCTGCCAGGATTAGCACTCAACATTTTTCAGCCGAGAATTGGTGGCGCACAGGATGCCTCTTAACGTGCAAAGACTGCTTTGTATTGGAGAGGAGGTCGTGTGGTCTTGCGCCGACTTAGAGCGACTGTTGCAAGAAGACCTCGAAGAGGAACATAAGAGAATTGATTTTGAACTGCGGTACATGTGCAAAAGTGACAATGAGCGTGTGCGTTTGCGACAGGAAGGAGAGAAGCTGTTGTCTGAGATCAGCACAGCTATCTTGGTAATCCGAGAGATTACAAATAAGGCAGTGCTTAATGAGGTAAATGAAGAGGACCAAGTCAATCCTCGCAAGGATGACATAGTTATTCATGATGTTGACACAAATCTGTCAGGTACACCCAAAAAAGTGTGTGTTGGAGAACGTGGTGATGTAGCTCTGGGTAAACGGTCTGCTAGTGAATGTGTTAAGCAGACATGTGTTGGCATTGAAGGTGACGGAAGTATAGAGCAGCATGGCCTCTGCAGTGGTCAGCTGAAACCTCTCGGCCATACAAAGAGCACGTCAGGCGCATCTGAGACTCTTGCTTCGGAGGCCAACGAAAAGCGAGTGGCATTGAAAAACCCTAAAACAGAACCAGAAGATGACCATAATTCGAGCAAGAGGGGCCGGAACTCCAAGAGTAGTAGTGGAGGTAGGAACGCTGTGAGCCCAAAACATGGTACTCCGTACCATGCGGAGGCAAATGAACTTCGAGACAACCGAAAGATGTGGCGTGCTTTGGACTACGTAGCCTGGCGCTCAGACCCCGATGTTTGGATCGAACATTGTTCTATCTACGTAAACATCGGGAAGCCAACGCGGTACACAGAAGCACATAGGAAGAAAGAGCTCTGGTTCTGCGCTAGTACATGGAAGAAAAAGAGAAAGAATACAAACCTGGTTGACCGATTCTGAACTGATCTGCGACACGACAATGGACTTCGAACTGCATGCGGAACCAATTTCTCGCGCTGACATAATGTTTGCCCAACTTACTGGGCGTCGATGCTTCCAAGCTTGACTCGACGAATTCATCGTGCTGCCCGGTGCCTGTGTTAGCCGCAACGGCATGAGTGAGTGGTCGTTGGCCTAGGCATCGGGTCACGAGCGTGCGGTGCCGTGCATTCCGTGTGTGGACGCCCTTGGTACATCGTCAAAGACAAAACATTATCATCGTTGAATGTGTTCAGTTTATGCGTATTGTGTCAGTTGTCTATGTCTTTAAGTTGTGCTCCGTCTTACTTGATAATGTATGTTCTGTGTTCACGGTCACGGCTCTGCGCGTCTGAGTTCCTGGGTCCACGACAATTACAGTCACCGAGAATAATTGTCAGCTAAGTGAAACCAGCTGTACGCTTTTAATATGGCAACCAAAGAGCTGAAATGTTATTTCAAGGCACATGAAGTCGAGTTACACTTGAAAAGTGTACAGAATCTTTTAGGTGTGGCACAATCTTGTCACATATTTTTGCCTTTTTTATTATCATTTACTTTTTTCACTGTCATCCGTCAGTGTGGATGGGCGATGATAAAGAATACCGCTGTCAAAGTGCGCTTTTATGCCGGTAAATCTTTGAGTGTATATTACAGTGCCCTATGGTGCCGGCGAGACACTTGGACATTCCAGTCTACAACATTGGTGCAACTCCGTCTCCCACGTGTGCGTCGGAACTTCGACCCGGCAACACACTTTAAACCGGATGAATGTCAGCAACCAAAGTGTCTATCTGACACCACCTCTACATCCTTCGGCATCGTCATACTGCACGCTCTGTGAACTAGTTCAACGCCAGCTGCCACAGTGCAACTTTCTTGAACTGGGGGAAAGATGTGGTGAAGAACATTGCCCCGGAGAGTGTGCGTCGTGCTCTGACGTAGAAGATTAGTGTTCGGGGTCGATTTATTTGTGATCAGTGTGCGGGACCAATTTAGCATTCCAGGTGCGTGGAGTTACCATGATGGTGATAGCGGTGAAATGATGAAGCTCGCCTATGGGCGTGCTCGTGCGCGTGCCTCGTGAAAAGCTCCTGAGCCACGGGGACAGCTCGGCTAACCCCAGAGAGCAGAGCGCAAGGACAAGTTCGGGCCACGCCCCGGCTGCTCATTCTGACCCTCCGTGTACGGGCCTCGTCTCGGCGTTGAAGTCCTCGGGTGCCTCTTGGACTGGGCATCGCCCCACCTCACCCCCACGTTAGTCTGAAGCAACGTTCGTCACGGCCAGCTACTGTTATGGTCTCGGAGCGAGACGCTGTCGCAAGTCTGTTCGCGGCAGTCGGCGGTACGCTGTTCTCGGTGGTGTACAGGCAAGCCCAGGCGTTGACCACCGTACTGGGATGCCCCTGGCGCTTATCTTCTAGACCGGGCCCGCCTCGGTACGAACTCCGCAAGCACAAGGCACACCGCCTCCTGACTACAAGAGAGCTCAAGGTCAAGCGCAACGTTCACGCCCCAAGAATAGAACGTGAGTGGACGAACAAGAACATTAACTCCCTTTCGCGTAGGACCGTGAACCCGTGTATATATGTGTGAGTTTATGTTGTGTGTATCCATTTGTCCGTCGTCGTGTATATAAATGTCTCCCGTTGTCCTGGAACGTCCTCTGTCCTCATCTGGCTAACCTGTGCCCACAGTTGCCCACAGTGTCCGCTTGCAGCACGAAGAGTCGCGAGTTAAAACATCCCGGGAATTCGCGCGCGCACCGCTACTCCGCCGCTTTTCATTGTCCTTGACCGGTGGCGCCGTGGCGGCAGGCGAATGAACTCGGCCTCTCCCGCTGTTTCGGGCGCACGCAGCAGGCCGCACCTTGTGCGCTTTGATCCAGCGGCCGTGGTATAGTGCTAATGGCCGACAACAAGGAATATTTGCAGAGATTGATGGACATCTGCGGTAATGAGGGAGATAGGTTAGATTTTAGATTCAGTAAGAAAAAATCAGCAGTTATGATTTTTAATGATAACGAAGGTAGTGAGCTTAGAATGCAGGAAGTCAGGCTAGAGATAACAGATAAATACAAATATCTGGGCGCATGGATAAGCAATGGGACCGAGTACCTAAGGGAACACGAAATATACGTGATGAATAAAGGTAACAGGAATGCAGCAGTGATGAAAAATAGGGCACTGTGGAATTACAATAGGTATGATGTTGTGAGAGGAATATGGAAAGGCGTCATTGTTCCTGGGCTGACGTTCGGCAATGCGGTCTTGTGCATGAGATCAGAAGTTCAAGCAAGATTAGAAATTAAGGAACGTTGAATAGGTAGGCTTGCTTCAGGAGCTCATTGGAATACACCAAATCAGGGAGTGCAAGGTGATATGGAATGGACGTCATTTGGGGGCAGGGAAGCTAGCAGCAAGATAAAATTTGAGAAGCGATTGAGAGAAATGGGGGATGAGCGTTGGGCTAGGAAGGTTTTCAGCTGCTTGTACATAACAAATGTCGATACAAAATGGAGGAAGCGAACCAGGAAATCGACTGGTAAATACTTAGAAAACAGCAGGTTGCCAAACCAAAAAGAACTATCGCTATCGGTTAAGAAGAAAGTGAAGGAAACGGAGACTGACATGAGGAGAATTGGTATGACTAAGAAGTCCGCACTAGAGATCCATCGAACTTTTAAGCAGGAAATTGCCAAGGAAAGGATCTATGATAACACTCGGGGTAGTTTGCTACTGTTTGAGGCCAGGACGGGAGTATTGCGAACCAAGACATATTGGGCCAAATACGAAGGGGTAGACACAGTATGCAGTGCGTGTGGAGAGGAAGAAGAAACTGCCGAACACTTGGTAATGTTCTGTAAAGTGCTTCACCCTATAGTTCAGGATGATGGCACAGAATTTTTCAAAGCACTTGGGTTTAGGGACAGGGAGGGCAAAATTGACTTTAATTGGGTAGACTTAACTGGAAGGACCTTATCTGACTGGTGGCTAAAGTCAAGGCCCGAGTGAAAATTAAACCCTTCACTTCAAAGTATGAATCCCCAACCTCAATACTTAAAGGAAAAAAGATAAATTTAATGGTTAGTTCACCTAGGATTATGGCTAGGTGACGTTAGCCACCGCCTGATCTAAAGGGTACAGGCACATCCATCCATCCATCCATCCATCCATCCATCCATCCATCCATCCATCCATCCATCCATCCATCCATCCATCCATCCATCCATCCATCCATCCATCCAGTCCATCCGTCCATCCGTCCATCCGTCCATCCGTCCATCCATCCATCCATCCATCCATCCATCCATCCATCCATCCATCCATCCATCCATCCATCCATCCATCCATCCATCCATCCATCCATCCATCCATCCATCCAATGATGCTGGAATGTAATGTCGCGTCCGGGATCACTCGGACGGATCTTCGTTTTTCGCGTGCCTGGCGACCTGCGGGTGCCCTGGAACCACCCGAACAATTTTTTTCGGGCCGCTGGCAGACGACAGCGCGGTGCGCATGCTGTGAGGCCATCTTAAATTAGACACGGGAAATTTTCCATGCGCTCTTGTTCTCTTTTTGCTTTTCTGTCCACTTCTCGCATGTTTCTGAATTTCGCATTGTTAGCGCACTCAGTTCTTGTCATCGTTGTTCTGAGCCACGTCGAGCATGTGCGTATTCCCGAAGGTTGGGCAAACACGCGTTATGCTCGCGAGGAGAAACAGCGGTGGAACGACGGCGCCGGTCTACCATGCGCACGCGCTCGAGTAGTTCACTTACAGTAAGTTGCATCACAACAGAAATGGGCATAATTCACTACCTAACTGCTGTTTAGGTTGCAAATGAGTCAGCGTTGTGGCCAGTGTTTCAGCTATGGAGAGAGCAGATGGCAAAGCCAGGCATAGCAGACGCTACAGCGGATGCAGTCATCATGAAGCGCGCAGATGGCCCAGGGCCGCTCGGGCTGGCTCGGTACTTTTAGATCACTTGCATGTGACGTGGCCACCTGTGAGCCGAGGCGTCCGCGGGCCGTCCGCGAGTAATTCGGGACCTGGTAAATCGATGAAGCTTATTGTTCGGGTGGTCCCGGGCTGTCCGCAGGCCGCCAGGCACGCAAAAAACGAATGTGCGTCTGAGTGATCCTGGGCCAGTGGGCGGAGCTTCCAGTTGGTCCATGAGAAAAACAAATGCGGCGCCGGCGTCCGGGGCCGTCCGGAGCCGTCTGGGACGTGTAAATCGATGAAGTTCACTGTCAACGCCTCCTATATTTCCCGTGCCTGCCGGATAAGCGCGAAACGCCGGTCATTTAAGGCGGCGCTGGCTACGTAGGAGTAAGGGGTTTTGTACTTGGCCTTTTAGATGGGCAATTTTTGCGTTTGCTACTAATTTCAGAGGACGCCTTGTTATAAAAAAAGTTTAGCTGAATGAAGGCGTCACTTACGTAGGGTTAATTATATTTACGTTTACGCTTTTTTAATTTTTTACGTTATTTTCATTGCATATAAGCTTCAAAAACGTAAAAACCTTTTTGAAGACACCCCTACTTGAGTGGCGCCACCACCATAGTTCCGACAACCGCCGCTTCCCAAGTGACCGCCGATAATTCGACAGGCATCGGAAATTTAGGAGGCGTTGTCCCTGTTAACCGAAAGCCGTAGCACGCCACACACGAAAAAAATATGCCCAGATGATTCTAGGACAGCATGAGCTCAAAGCTGTCCCCTAAGCAGTCTTCGTAGACTGTCTACGTGCTGTCTAAATATTGGAACAAAGTCCGGCTATTCTCACCAAGTCGCAGCAGCGGTGGCCGGCGCATACTCACGCTGGTGGATGGGCGAAGAACCGGATAGTTTTCATGAATTTCTTGTTTAATAACAGATTAAAATTATTCCGTTTACAGGAAATAAAAGAAAGATGCAACTAGATGAATTTGATAGTTGAATTGCAAATAATCTGTAGTGTAAAGCAATAAAGCGTCGTATTTGATTTAGTATGAATTTGGAAATTTCAAAATCTACCGAACACCGATTGTAACACTTAAACCTCTTTGAACTTTTGGCGAACTCCTGCAATGCGTCAATTATCTTCCCGTTGCTGTGGCCTAGACACAAAGTCCCGAAATAAAGCACAATTTTAGCATTTAAATCTATTCCGAGAAGGTGGCAAACGGCACCTAAAGTGTTTTTACGTAAAACAGAGAATCTGGTACAATAAATGAAATAATGTTCAGTTGACTCATTTACTCCACAAACAGGACAATGAGGGGAGGCTGCCAGACCAGCTCTGTGTAAATATAAATTCATCTGTAGAATTTCACAGCACAGTCTAGTGATTGCGACTTCCGTTCCTCGCGTTTGACATATTTTACTATTCCAATGGTATAACAAGTGCTTGAATTCTTGCGTGGCTGTTAGTGAAGGTGTAGAAAATTCCCCTAACAGTGGTTTCCTTCTTAATCTAGCGCCTATCAAGAATTTTGATGCTGGTAATACATTAATAACAGGCCCATTTAAAGATGACTTGGCCAACGCATCTGCCATTTCATTCATATAAAGGCCCTTATGTAGAGGAACCACGACCAGTTTGATCAGATTGAGATGCGAGGGAACTAATGCTTTGAAAGCACTCTGAGCATGCGAGTTCTCATTTATGCAACCAGGAGTCCACGACTTCTTACTCAACATAACGCAATCTAATTTCTGAAAACAAAAATATTTATTTGCAAAAAATTTATTCATGTTTTTACAACCTTATAGTGTAGTTTTTTAGAGCTCACAGCAAATAATGTATAAACGATGAACGCAGTTACTGTAAAATGGTGTCGCTGTGCATAGCCTCCGAGATGGCAAACGCGCAATGACGGGCGCGCAGCAGCAATTTCAGAGGTCTTGCGCTGTGTCGCCATATTCGCGTTTGTTAGGCTAGGTGGCGTTAGCCGCCGCCCAATTTAAAGGGTACAGCCATATCAATCCATTCATTCATCTATCACATCATTATGGCTACAATCATCTAGCCATAATGGTAGTCAGCAACCACCATGGTAGGGTGGCTAGAATGGGGAGGTGTGATGAGCGGGGCGCTTTTCGCTTGTCGGAGAGGGGCACTCGGCGCGCCGATGCCACGAGGGGCGCTGATGGCCGCGGCGCGAGTGGGGGTGGCGCTAAAAGGGAAAGTGGCAGGGCAAATGACACTCCTTGATTTCGTGTACTTGTGGACGGGAGCAAAGGCCAGAGAGGAAAACCAGGCAAGTGGTAGAGTGTATATCAAATGACATTCAGGAGTTAGGAGAAGAGTGCGAGATAATTATAATAGTAGATATGAATGCACACATAGAAGATATAGATGAGTATACTGACTCAACAGGCAAAATGATCATGGATATGTGTGAAAGGCATGATTTGACCATTTGCAACAGTACCAAGAAGTGTGAAGGGCAAATAACATGGGATGTAGAAAGGCTGCAGTCAGCAATAGATTACGCACTGATGTCGCATAGGATGTATGATAAGCTCAGGGGAATGCACATGGATGAAGGTGGCTCCAGAAGTCTTGGTAGTGATCACAAACGTATCTAGCTAAGTTTTGGAAGAGCGACGAAAGTGGGAAGAAGGCAAGATGAGCAACTACAGAAAAATTTTCATTCAAAAAGGCAAATAGAAATTGCTACTAAACAAATTCAGAAAGTAATCACGGAGGATAATAAGAATGTGTGGACATACACAAATCTAATTAGACTGTTTGGGCTAGAGCTTGCTACGGCTCGTGACAAGTCACCTCGGAAAAGAAGACACAAGCCCAAGAGTTGGTGGGATGAGGAAGTTAAGAGAGCCATAGCCAAACGTAAGGAAGCCTCTAGGGAACACAGACATGCTAAGCAACGGGGTGAACCGACAGATGATGTTGAAAGAAAATGGGAAAGCTTTTGAAGCATCCCTCCTGATCAATGAAAATAATAAAAGAAAGGGTGCTCAGTGGCTGACAGAAATACATTAAAATGACAGAAAGGCAGCTGCTAAATTTTGGAACCATATAAACTCCCTAAAGAATGAAACAAACCTAGAGCAGAGGTTTTTAACTACAGCTCAAGGTGCTAGGCTAGAAGGGGACGAAGCTATTGATTATATAAGAACAGGGGTGACAGAAAAATTTCAACAAAGAAGTGCCTTATGCACCACAACTAAAAAGGGATGGATCAAGTGGCACAATGACTCCATTTTCACAATGAGAGTGGGAAAGGCTGATAAGAGGGTTCCAAGTAGTACATCAACAGGCCCAGATGGCATTCCAATTATACTGATAAAGACATTGGGTCCGAAGTCTAAACAGACTTCGGACCCAACGCCCATCCTAAGTCCCTGATGGATGGAAACTTAGCATGATGAGCATGATCTATAAAGGAAAGGGGGACAAAGATGACGTAAACAATTACCGTCTTATAACAGTGACATCAGTGGTCTGCAGGCTGGCGATGCAGATTATAAAGGAAAAACTGCAGGCATGGATAGAGGATGAGGGGGTGCTGGGGGAACTGCAGAATGGGTTTCGGAAACACAGGAGGTTGGAAGACAATCTGTTCTCACTGACGCAGTGCATCTAGATAGCAGAAAAGGAACTCAGGCCCCCGTGGCTAGCATTTTTGGATATCAAGAGAGCGTATGATAGCATGGTTCAAGAAGACCTGTGGGGAATAGTAGACACACTGGGTGTGGAAGATGGAGTCACTAATCTTTTAAAGGAAATCTATAAAGGTAACAAGGTAGCTATAAAATGGAAAAAACAGGTATCCAAGCCCACAGAAGTGAAACGGGGACTTAAGCAGTGGTGTCCACTGTCACCCTTGTTATTCATAATGTACCTACAAGGATTAGAGGCCAAATTAAAGGGAAGTGGACTTGGCTTCAACCTGTCTTTAGTCGAACAAGGAAAACTCATTGATCAGGCACTACCAGCATTAATGTATGCAGATGACATAGTGCTAATGGCCGACAACAAGGAAGATTTGCAGAGATTGATGGACATCATCGGTAAAGAGGGAGATAGGTTAGATTTTAGATTCAATGAAGAAAAATTAGCAGTCATGATGTTTAATGATAACGACGGTAGTGAGCTTAGAATACACGAGGTCACGCTAGAGATAACAGATAAATACAAATATCTGGGCATATGGATAAGCAATGGGACCGATTACCTAAGGAAACACAAAATATACGTGATGAATAAAGGTAACAGGAATGCAGCAGTGATGAAAAATAGGGCACTGTGGAATTACAATAGGTATGATGTTGTGAGAGGAATATGGAAAGGCGTCATTGTTCCTGGGCTGACGTTCGGCAATGCGGTCTTGTGCATGAGATCAGAAGTTCAAGCAAGATTAGAAATTAAGGAACGTTGAATAGGTAGGCTTGCTTCAGGAGCTCATTGGAATACACCAAATCAGGGAGTGCAAGGTGATATGGAATGGACGTCATTTGGGGGCAGGGAAGCTAGCAGCAAGATAAAATTTGAGAAGCGATTGAGAGAAATGGGGGATGAGCGTTGGGCTAGGAAGGTTTTCAGCTGCTTGTACATAACAAATGTCGATACAAAATGGAGGAAGCGAACCAGGAAATCGACTGGTAAATACTTAGAAAACAGCAGGTTGCCAAACCAAAAAGAACTATCGCTATCGGTTAAGAAGAAAGTGAAGGAAACGGAGACTGACATGAGGAGAATTGGTATGACTAAGAAGTCCGCACTAGAGATCCATCGAACTTTTAAGCAGGAAATTGCCACGGAAAGGATCTATGATAACACTCGGGGTAGTTTGCTACTGTTTGAGGCCAGGACGGGAGTATTGCGAACCAAGACATATTGGGCCAAATACGAAGGGGTAGACACAGTATGCAGTGCGTGTGGAGAGGAAGAAGAAACTGCCGAACACTTGGTAATGTTCTGTAAAGTGCTTCACCCTATAGTTCAGGATGATGGCACAGAATTTTTCAAAGCACTTGGGTTTAGGGACAGGGAGGGCAAAATTGACTTTAATTGGGTAGACTTAACTGGAAGGACCTTATCTGACTGGTGGCTAAAGTCAAGGCCCGAGTGAAAATTAAACCCTTCACTTCAAAGTATGAATCCCCAACCTCAATACTTAAAGGAAAAAAGATAAATTTAATGGTTAATTCACCTAGGATTATGGCTAGGTGACGTTAGCCACCGCCTGATCTAAAGGGTACAGGCACATCCATCCATCCATCCATCCATCCATCCATCCATCCATCCATCCATCCATCCATCCATCCATCCATCCGTCCATCCGTCCATCCGTCCATCCGTCCATCCGTCCATCCGTCCATCCGTCCATCCATCCATCCATCCATCCATCCATCCATCCATCCATCCATCCATCCATCCATCCATCCATCCATCCATCCATCCATCCATCCATCCAATGATGCTGGAATGTAATGTCGCGTCCGGGATCACTCGGACGGATCTTCGTTTTTCGCGTGCCTGGCGACCTGCGGGTGCCCTGGAACCACCCGAACAATTTTTTTCGGGCCGCTGGCAGACGACAGCGCGGTGCGCATGCTGTGAGGCCATCTTAAATTAGACACGGGAAATTTTCGATGCGCTCTTGTTCTCTTTTTGCTTTTCTGTCCACTTCTCGCATGTTTCTGAATTTCGCATTGTTAGCGCACTCAGTTCTTGTCATTGTTGTTCTGAGCCACGTCGAGCATGTGCGTATTCCCGAAGGTTGGGCAAACACGCGTTATGCTCGCGAGGAAAAACAGCGGTGGAACGACGGCGCCGGTCTACCATGCGCACGCGCTCGAGTAGTTCACTTACAGTAAGTTGCATCACAACAGAAATGGGCATAATTCACTACCTAACTGCTGTTTAGGTTGCAAATGAGTCAGCGTTGTGGCCAGTGTTTCAGCTATGGAGAGAGCAGATGGCAAAGCCAGACATAGCAGACGCTACAGCGGATGCAGTCAGCATGAAGCGCGCAGATGGCCCAGGGCCGCTCGGGCTGGCTCGGTACTTTTAGATCACTTGCATGTGACGTAGCCACCTGTGAGCCGAGGCGTCCGCGGGCCGTCCGCGAGTAATTCGGGACCTGGTAAATCGATGAAGCTTATTGTTCGGGTGGTCCCGGGCTGTCCGCAGGCCGCCAGGCACGCAAAAAACGAATGTGCGTCTGAGTGATCCTGGGCCAGTGGGCGGAGCTTCCAGTTGGTCCATGAGAAAAACAAATGCGGCGCCGGCGTCCGGGGCCGTCCGGAGCCGTCTGGGACGTGTAAATCGATGAAGTTCACTGTCAACGCCTCCTATATTTCCCGTGCCTGCCGGATAAGCGCGAAACGCCGGTCATTTATGGCGGCGCTGGCTACGTAGGAGTAAGGGGTTTTGTACTTGGCCTTTTAGATGGGCAATTTTTGCGTTTGCTACTAATTTCAGAGGACGCCTTGTAATAAAAAAAGTTTAGCTGAATGAAGGCGTCACTTACGTAGGGTTAATTATATTTACGTTTACGCTTTTTTAATTTTTTACGTTATTTTCATTGCATATAAGCTTCAAAAACGTAAAAACCTTTTTGAAGACACCCCTACTTGAGTGGCGCCACCACCATAGTTCCGACAACCGCCGCTTCCCAAGTGACCGCCGATAATTCGGCAGGCATGGGAAATTTAGGAGGCGTTGTCCCTGTTAACCGAAAGCCATAGCACGCCACACACGAAAAAAATATGCCCAGATGATTCTAGGACAGCATGAGCTCAAAGCTGTCCCCTAAGCAGTCTTCGTAGACTGTCTACGTGCTGTCTAAATATTGGAACAAAGCCCGGCTATTCTCACCAAGTCGCAGCAGCGGTGGCCGGCGCATACTCACGCTGGTGGATGGGCGAAGAACCGGATAGTTTTCATGAATTTCTTGTTTAATAACAGATTAAAATTATTCCGTTTACAGGAAATAAAAGAAAGACGCAACAAGACGAATTTGATAGTTGAATTGCAAATAATCTGTAGTGTAAAGCAATAAAGCGTCGTATTTGATTTAGTATGAATTTGGAAATTTCAAAATCTACCGAACACCGATTTTAACACTTAAACCTCTTTGAACTTTTGGCGAACTCCTGCAATGCGTCAATTATCTTCCCGTCGCTGTGGCCTAGACACAAAGTCCCGAAATAAAGCACAATTTTAGCATTTAAATCTATTCCGAGAAGGTGGCAAACGGCACCTAAAGTGTTTTTACGTAAAACAGAGAATCTGGTACAATAAATGAAATAATGTTCAGTTGACTCATTTACTCCACAAACAGGACAATGAGGGGAGGCTGCCAGACCAGCTCTGTGTAAATATAAATTCATCTGTAGAATTTCACAGCACAGTCTAGTGATTGCGACTTCCGTTCCTCGCGTTTGACATATTTTACTATTCCAATGGTATAACAAGTGCTTGAATTCTTGCGTGGCTGTTAGTGAAGGTGTAGAAAATTCCCCTAACAGTGGTTTCCTTCTTAATCTAGCGCCTATCAAGAATTTTGATGCTGGTAATACATCAATAACAGGCCCATTTAAAGATGACTTGGCCAACGCATCTGCCATTTCATTCATATAAAGGCCCTTATGTAGAGGAACCACGACCAGTTTGATCAGATTGAGATGCGAGGGAACTAATGCTTTGAAAGCACTCTGAGCATGCGAGTTCTCATTTATGCAACCAGGAGTACACGACTTCTTACTCAACATAACGCAATCTAATTTCTGAAAACAAAAATATTTATTTGCAAAAAATTTATTTCATGTTTTTACAACCTTATAGTGTAGTTTTTTAGAGCTCACAGCAAATAATGTATAAACGATGAACGCAGTTACTGTAAAATGGTGTCGCTGTGCATAGCCTCCGAGATGGCAAACGCGCAATGACGGGCGCGCAGCAGCAATTTCAGAGGTCTTGCGCTGTGTCGCCATATTCGCGTTTGTTAGGCTAGGTGGCGTTAGCCGCCGCCCAATTTAAAGGGTACAGCCATATCAATCCATTCATTCATCTATCACATCATTATGGCTACAATCATCTAGCCATAATGGTAGTCAGCGACCACCATGGTAGGGTGGCTAGAATGGGGAGGTGTGATGAGCGGGGCGCTTTTCGCTTGTCGGAGAGGGGCACTCGGCGCGCCGATGCCACGAGGGGCGCTGATGGCCGCGGCGCGAGTGGGGGTGGCGCTAAAAGGGAAAGTGGCAGGGCAAATGACACTCCTTGATTTCGTGTACTTGTGGACGGGAGCAAAGGCCAGAGAGGAAAACCAGGCAATGGTACAGTGTATATCAAATGACATTCAGGAGTTAGGAGAAGAGTGCGAGATAATTATAATAGTAGATATGAATGCACACATAGAAGATATAGATGAGTATACTGACTCAACAGGCAAAATGATCATGGATATGTGTGAAAGGCATGATTTGACCATTTGCAACAGTACCAAGAAGTGTGAAGGGCAAATAACATGGTAGGTAGAAAGGCTGCAGTCAGCAATAGATTACGCACTGATGTCGCATAGGATGTATGATAAGCTCAGGGGAATGCACATGGATGAAGGTGGCTCCAGAAGTCTTGGTAGTGATCACAAACGTATCAAGCTAAGTTTTGGAAGAGCGACGAAAGTGGGAAGAAGGCAAGATGAGCAACTACAGAAAAATTTTCATTCAAAAAGGCAAATAGAAATTGCTACTAAACAAATTCAGAAAGTAATCACAGAGGATAATAAGAATGTGTGGACATACACAAATCTAATTAGACTGTTTGGGCTAGAGCTTGCTACGGCACGTGACAAGTCACCTCGGAAAAGAAGACACAAGCCCAAGAGTTGGTGGGATGAGGAAGTTAAGAGAGCCATAGCCAAACGTAAGGAAGCCTCTAGGGAACACAGACATGCTAAGCAACGGGGTGAACCGACAGATGATGTTGAAAGAAAATGGGAAAGCTTTTGAAGCATCCCTCCTGATCAATGAAAATAATAAAAGAAAGGGTGCTCAGTGGCTGACAGAAATACATTAAAATGACAGAAAGGCAGCTGCTAAATTTTGGAACCATATAAACTCCCTAAAGAATGAAACAAACCTAGAGCAGAGGTTTTTAACTACAGCTCAAGGTGCTAGGCTAGAAGGGGACGAAGCTATTGATTATATAAGAACAGGGGTGACAGAAAAATTTCAACAAAGAAGTGCCTTATGCACCACAATAAAAAGGGATGGATCAAGTGGCACAATGGCTCCATTTTCACAATGAGAGTGGGAAAGGCTGATAAGAGGGTTCCAAGTAGTACATCAACAGGCCCAGATGGCATTCCAATTATACTGATAAAGACATTGGGTCCGAAGTCTAAACAGACTTCGGACCCAACGCTCATCCTAAGTCCCTGATGGATGGAAACTTAGCAGGATGAGCATGATCTATAAAGGAAAGGGGGACAAAGATGACGTAAACAATTACCGTCTTATAACAGTGACATCAGTGGTCTGCAGGCTGGCGATGCAGATTATAAAGGAAAAACTGCAGGCATGGATAGAGGATGAGGGGGTGCTGGGGGAACTGCAGAATGGGTTTCGGAAACACAGGAGGTTGGAAGACAATCTGTTCTCACTGACGCAGTGCATCTAGATAGCAGAAAAGGAACTCAGGCCCCCGTGGCTAGCATTTTTGGATATCAAGAGAGCGTATGATAGCATGGTTCAAGAAGACTTGTGGGGAATAGTAGACACACTGGGTGTGGAAGATGGAGTCACTAATCTTTTAAAGGAAATCTATAAAGGTAACAAGGTAGCTATAAAATGGAAAAAAACAGGTATCCAAGCCCACAGAAGTGAAACGGGGACTTAAGCAGTGGTGTCCACTGTCACCCTTGTTATTCATAATGTACCTACAAGGATTAGAGGCCAAATTAAAGGGAAGTGGACTTGGCTTCAACCTGTCTTTAGTCGAACAAGGAAAACTCATTGATCAGGCACTACCAGCATTAATGTATGCAGATGACATAGTGCTAATGGCCGACAACAAGGAAGATTTGCAGAGATTGATGGACATCATCGGTAAAGAGGGAGATAGGTTAGATTTTAGATTCAATGAAGAAAAATTAGCAGTCATGATGTTTAATGATAACGACGGTAGTGAGCTTAGAATACAGGAGGTCACGCTAGAGATAACAGATAAATACAAATATCTGGGCATATGGATAAGCAATGGGACCGATTACCTAAGGGAACACGAAATATACGAGACGACTAAAGGTAACAGGAATGCAGCAGTGATGAAAAATAGGGCACTGTGGAATTACAATAGGTATGATGTTGTGAGAGGAATATGGAAAGGGGTTACGGTTCCTGGGCTGACGTTCGGCAAGGCGGTCGTGTGCGTGAGATCAGAAGTTCAAGCAAGATTGGAAATTAAGCAACGTTGAATAGGTAGGCTTGCTTTAGGAGCTCAAGGGAATACACCAAATCAGGGAGTACAAGGTGATATGGGATGGACATCATTTGAGGGCAGGGAAGCTAGCAGCAAGATAAAATTTGAGAAGCGATTGAGAGGAATGAGGGAGGAGCAGTGGGCTAGGAAGGTTTTCGGCTACTTGTACATGAAGATGCCGATACAAAATGGAGGAAGCGAACCAGGAAATTGACTGGTAAATACTTGTAAAACAGCAGGTGGCCAAACCAAAAAGAACTATCGGTTAAAAGAAAGTGAAGGAAACGGAGACTGACATGTGGAGAATTGGCATGATTAAGAAGTCCGCACTAGAGATCTATCGAAATTATAAGCAGGAAATTGCCAAAGAAAGGATCTTCGATAATACTCGGGGTAGTTCTCTACTGCTTGAGCCTAGAACGGGAGTATTGCGAACCAAGACATATCGGGCCAAATACGAAGGGGTAGACACAGTATGCAATGCGTGCGGTGAAAAAGGAGAAACTGCCGAACACTTGATATTGTTGTGTAAAGGGCTTCACCCTATAGTTCAGGATGATGGCACAGAGTTTTTCAAAGCACTGGGGTTTAGGGACAGGGAGGGCAAAATAGACTTTAAGCGGGTAGACTTAACTAGAAGGAGGTTATCTGATTGGTGGCTTAACTCAAGGCACGAGTGAAAATTAAACCCTTCACTGCAAAGTACGAATCCTCAACCTCACCATTTAAAGGAAAAAAAAGATAAATCTAATAGTCAGTTCACTAATTATTACGGCAAGGTGGCGTTATTCGCCACCCGATCTAAAGGGTACAGCCACATCCATCCATCCATCCATCCATCAGGTAGGGAGCGGCGCACTTCCCTGTGTTTGCTGCATCCAGGTGCGCTGTGATTTTGTTCGCAAGCAGTCACTACATTGCAGGTATGCCATCATTCAGTGTTTGTGCTAGGTCGCTTTGAAATGCCCGAAAATATCAAAGGTAAGAAAGAAGACCCAGTGTTGTTGCTTTGTGCCTGGGTGCTGATAGTGTCGTACACTGCTGAGCGAAGCGACTCCGGCCTTGTATATTATGTCACAGGCTGCGTTGCGAGAAAGCGTATACTTAGCAATAATTGTGATGAGTGCAGGAATGCTTTCTTGTCTCGAGAGAAAATTTGCCAGGAAGTCTCCCAGCCCAGGCAAGCAAGCTGTGGGATCTGGGCGGACTTTTGTATCCGTCGAATTCCCTTTATACCCTCATCCTGAACCTTGAGGACAAAATCACTGGTTTTTTGAGCTCTGCACGTTTTCACGCCAAGTCGGCCATGGAGATGCTGAAGAGGAATGGGGAGACACAACAAATTGGCTGCCCAAAGCATGGTGCTCTCTTGACCAAAAGTGTGGTGCGATTTTATTGTCTCACTCGTGTCCACTTTTTTTTGAAAGGCATGAACCAAAAAGAAGACAAAAAGAAAGGGCGGAGAGTTAAGCCATGTGTACTCTAGTGGCAGAGCATGAATACCTTGGCATGCATGAAAGTAAAGTTATGTTTTTGTTAAAAAAGTGTCTCCTCTATTTCTGCTGCTGGGGACAATTCTAGAGTCACAGGCTTCACAGCATACGTAAGTTTTAGCGCTCTTACAGCGTTACTCATCTGAGTCAATGAGCAATTGTAGGCTGCTAAAACTTCTACGTTCGTTGCTTGCGACGAAGCACGTCGCCACGAGTTCACTAGCGCGTCGTTCCTGCCCGAAGTCTCACTGTCGGTGGAGTGAGGGCTAAAGACGACTCCGATGACGCTCCGCGCTCGCAGTACCCTGATCGCGCATCCGCCTACTGCTCCTAACTCTAGCGTAATTAAATCTTAAGTGATCATAGAGCCGTGAACACGTCACGAAATAGCAATTTTCGAGAGCCATGTTCTCGCGACCATAGAGTTTCTCAAAATTAACTAGAGGGCACTCTGGTGCTGCGATTGTTCAGCTACCTTGGGAATGATGGGTAATACACACATTTGCCTAGTCTTCGTACTTGCGGGCGGCGAATCGTACTTGCGGCTTTGTTTATTACTGGTTACGGTTTTGTTTTGAAAGAAAGAACGAACCCTTTTGAACTTAGAGACTTGATTCGAAATAGTAAGTTTAAAAGAATAAGGTTGTGAAGCGCAAACGGTGAACATTTGCTAATTTATGTTTTCGTGCGAAAACAGCTCCAAGCCACACGAACACACACGGAGCCAGAAGCAGGCCAGAAGTACGAAAGTTAGATAAAAGTGTGTACTACCCATCATTCCCATGCCCGCTGAAGCGCCGTGTGTTGCAACTCCCTTAGACACTAGCGCTAGAGTTTTCTCTAGTAAGTATTGTGGGAAACTCTATGGTCGCAACGCACAAGGAGCAGACGACGATCTCCCGGAGTGAGCATCGGGCCAATGGGGAGGCGAGCGGAGGCAACACGGCGGCCACAGCCAATCAAAGGCTTCGAAACGATCTTCAAACATTTGCTTTTTGTGCTCTGGTTTTTAAAAGGAGGAGCCAGCTGAGGCGGGAAAGTTAAACACGGAGAAATGCTCTTTCCAATGAACCCAAGAATCGCTTTCTCGCGACTTCTAGAAAAAGTTCCGCTACCTAGGTGGGTGAAATGAATTTTCCGAAGCACTTCTGCTCGGTTTTCAGTGTAGATATTTTGGAATCAGACAAAAAAAGGGTTCCAGAAACTGAAAATTTGATTTAAAAAATCATTTTTTTGCCATTTTTCGCGATTTCAAAGCCGCGCTACAGTGTACACACTAGCCGCGTCCCCCCTGAAGTAAACAAAAAGGGCGGTACCCACGCTAGCACGGCAAAAGCAGACGTTTATAAATTTTGAGTGCGCATAACACGCATACGAGCATATTTTCGACAGTTAACCTTTGGCGGGAGGGTAAAAAAAGGCCCGCAACGTGGTAGAAAATTCGTTAATGCGGGTTCGCTGTCAAAAAACACTTCGTTGCTGCGAGATACGTAATACACGGGCTTCTAAGAACGTTCACCGGGGATTCGGAAATATTTCGTTGCCGCGAGGATTTCATACTCACGGGTTTCGTTATTCCGGGCTTCGACTGTACTAGAATTGTTTTTCCTAACTATCAACCTGTTAAAGCATGGGTCACTCACCTTTATCGTTGAGGAACGCGCGCTGCACGTACTCAGCGACGAATTCGTGCGTTGTGATGTGGTTCCTCACATACTCTTCCAGTGAAGACAGGCCAACGCCACAAACGTCACATTTCACGCGCGTATTGACTTCTGGGGTTACTTTATGGACGTCCCTGACATGCCAAAGCATGTTTTTTCTCTTGGTGAACAACATACTGCAAATCTCGCAACGACGGCTCTCGTCATCAGTGACAGGCACTGACAGCTCGATCACAGTTGACATACGCCATTCGAAAGCGGAGTGAACTTGAACGGACATAGTTGCGAGCACCTGTATTTGTAGATTTTCGTGCGGCATTGTAATCCAATTACCCACGGCATGCCATCGTTGCCCCGTGGGTAGTGAAGTTGACACTAGGGACGAAATTCATCAAGCACGTGACATACTAGGCACTCCGTGGCAATACGAGAGAAAGTCAAAACTAACTTAAGGAAACAAAGTCTTCAAGTGACGTCACATGTGAGTGACGTAGCAGTGACGTCATTTATTGTTCGCGACAGAGTCTAGACTCCGGCGAAAAGCATGTCTTCGCCGGGTCGTAGCAGTTCATGGAGGAAGGCAAGGTACCTTCGTCCGTGTAGCAGTCAGTGCCGGCACTGCGTCGTGCTCCCGACCGGGTTGCAGAAATTAGGTGCTTTTTCTCATTTTCTAACCACTACCACCGTATACGCGCCACATTGTCAAAGATCTTGACTTGACTTGAATTGACTTGAACTATTCGGGAGATCCACAAGTGGCACTGCCATCGTCATCAATAGCAAGTTCGTGGCGGTCTTGGTGCGTGTGTAGTGCATGTGAACATTGTTGCATCTCTTAATTGCTCAGTATCTCGCCTGTACATTCGCGATTCTCCAAGATGTTTGGTTCCGCGATAATAATTAAAAATTAATAGTCTCGGTAAGTGCATGTAAGTACATCAATTCGAAGGATACGGGCAATTTTGATCCTCACAAGTGGTACTGGGTGTTCTGGAAAGATTAAACACTGCGGCCACTACCACGTTCAAGTGATTAAGCTTTGCGGTAAGTCCGCGCCTCTTATTTTCCCAATACGAAAACAAAGAGGAGGTAGCAGTCATTCTGAACTTTTTTACTGGTCATATTTTTTTCAAGTACCGAGGATGATGCAAGGAATGCAACAGAAAAACGACCATCCATTCCGCAAACTCGATTGCGACTCCTCCGATGGCTGCAGTTCAAATGAAGTGGACAATAAGTCGTTTGAAAAAGTAAGTTGCAATTGGTCACATTGCAGGTGATATGCTACTTGCAGCGTATTTATTACCGACAGCCAAGTTTGGCTATCGTTGACATTGTGGCTAATGTGCTACTGTGGCACAATTATAATCGACAGCCAATTTTGCTCTGCACGTGGTGCCGTGTCACACATGAAGCACCAATGTTCTGATATACTCCCCGCACCCTTAGCCAATATATCAGAGCATCGCTGCTCCACTAATGCGCGGGCACCGGAACGTCGTATCGAAGGGTGGTAGTAAAGTTGCAGTATGCTGAAGAGCGATTTTTATTTTATTCTATCGTGGTATGAGCGCAGCTTAGTCACATTTTTTGTACACTTGACTGGTTTAAAATTATTTTTGCTTGTGCGGATATACGCCCTGTTTGTGCTTGTGAACTAGCAGTGAAATTTGTATGTTGGGTTGTCTGCACATGTAAGAAACACGACGTCAAGCTGCTGTTAAGCAGAAGACAATGCACGTCAGCAACCATTTTAAGAAGCAGCAGCGAGAGGCCTGCTGTTTGCTGATGCTGAAAAAAGAACAGAGAAAGAGCTTCTGAAAGAAGTGTGTATGCTGAGGGCTCAAAATACAAAGGTATTAGAAAGAATAAGCCTACTGGAAAATGCCCTTCGCAGCAAAATTTCCAAACAGGTTTATCATTTCTTCATAAGCTGTTGTAACGCACTGCTCCTGAGGTTTTATGCATCAGCAAGTTGCCCTATTCTTATAGCGTGCAATTTTGCTGAAAATCAGAATGCAAAGTAAGCTCGTGGGTGGCAGGGTTGCATGCATGTTTTTCTAATCACTTGTAAATGTGCTTTTACAACTTTCACAGCATGGTGGATATTAAAAAAGATCACCACTTGGTCAAAATAACTGAACCGCTTATCAGTTATGTGTCCACTGACAGTGAGGTATCATAAAATTCTAGTATTCTTTGTCTTGAAGGTATATTGCTTTGCTTTATTGAGAAAGTGTGCATTGACGAACTGATGTGTGCACATCATCTTTGACTTGTTTTATAGGTGCATCGGGGCAAAGGAATTGCCGTTCCCAAGAGGTTGTACAATCACCTCATGGGCTTGAAAAGAGAGACCTGTTTTGTTCTTGAGGCGGCCGTTGCCAACTTTTATACAGCAGGCCTAGTCGGTAGAAGTGTTACTGGCGCAGCCTCCAATCGGTCTAAAGGGGAGGCGAAATCTCCCTTGGAGAAAGAAATATATGCTGTGTTTTCAGGTAGGTGAAATCTTGCAATCTGACTAAAATTCATGGAAGTTGGTGGCTCCATTTTTGCACATAATCAGCCGAGGTTTCACTGCCAACTTGTGTTATAATTACTTACTAAAGCTTCAAGTCTAGCTTTTGCCTACGGAAGCTGGGTACTTTTATGCAAGAATCCACAAAGTACTTTTAATGATAATAGAGAGGCAGACTGGTAGCACTCCTACTTATTTCCTTGTCATATTGACTCCTCTATTTAGAGTGCACATAATTGTCGCCTAATAAGTGCCCATTACTTGCTTTGTTTTTGATCATGCAGTTTTCTTCAACCATTTTTTTGAAGCACATAATTCTGATTGGAGAGATTGAGCGAATGAAGAAGCTCCTCAATGAAGCTTTGGCAAACAAAGTAATGACTTGATGAAATCAAATGATTAACAAAGAAATGACACATCAAATAAAATATTTTGTTTGATTTCTGTGTTCATATTTGTCTCCTGCTTGCTCTGATGAAGCGGTGCACCTACCAGTTGACTAAGCACCGATTCGCATGTGGGCCTATCAGGGTAGAATGCTACACTTATAGGCTGGTATACCAGTACTGATACACTGATAGACTGATAAACTCATAGACTGATACTGATACACTCATAGACTGATACACTCATAGACTGATACATTTATAGACCCCCAGGTGGTCAAAATTTCTGGAGCCCTCCACTACGGCGTCTCTCATAATCATATGGTGGTTTTGGGACGTCAAACTCCACATATCAATCAATGATACACCTATAGACTGATACAATTGTCAACAACCTCATAGCCTATCAGTTTTGCTATCAGAATTTTTGCTAGGGCAACTATAGCTTCAAGGCGTACATGCGCTTATTCGCTGATAATATATTATGAATTGCTGTAGAACCTACGTGAAAGCCACAACTGTACTTTATAACAACCGAGTTCATTGTATAATATTTATTATTGCTTTTGCTGCAAGTGCTGAGCACGCTCACTTTTAGGCCTTCGATTGTAATGGCCGTACCAGAATCTTTCAAAAACTTCTACTAAATTGTTTTAGACTATTTGCACCCATGGCACGAGTAGTTTAAACGCGAGCCTTCACGATGACGACGCATATTCTAAGGAGTTCCAATTAGTCCATTCGGTGCATTGAGTGGGGCTGTCACCACTTATTAAACATCGTGACTGGACGCGTTGGCGGACTAGTTTTATCATATTTATATGCGCAATAGCTCGAGGTAACCACGAATTTGGTCTCTCAAGATAACGCTGACTCTGATCTACAGGCTGGAGTCAAAATTACACTAATTTGACCCGAGGTGAAGGCGGTTGAAACGAAAGTATGTGCATTACTTAGCCCTAAATTGCCCTGTTTCAATTCGGACGGAGTGCTGTACAACTATACCCGTATAAAAGTGCATGAAAATATTACTTTGATGCACACGAGGTGATAATTTTTATTGGCATGCTTGTCAAGAGCCACATCACAGAGGTCCGACAACGATATATTGTCATTAATTGTTAACTTTTGACAAGCACACCTTCGTTCAATTCTCATGCATGCAGCTGGTTAAGAATTTCGCATCAGCCGCAATCTAACCCGCGATTCCTTAGGTTCTCTTCCACAACATGCTTAATTTCCAAGATTGAAAAAGAAAGATATTCTCCTAAGTTGTTTTAAACTGAGTGCTAGGCTGCACTCGTTCATATTTGCATTAACTTAATTTTACGTAACTTGATCAAGCAACACATCATTTACATGCAGCATTCGCGCGAAAATCATTTTCTCTCTCATTTATTGAAGAATTCATGTGTCGCAATGTTTCACAATGAATTTTTAATGGACGTGTGCTGGCACAGATTCACATGATTATTCGTCATTGTGCCTAATTTTTGTTCACTAGCGCAGTGGTGTATGTACTTATTTTAATTATTGGGTATATATGAACTGTATCATTTTAACATATGTGTGTATCAGTTTGATTTATCAGAGTATTCTTTTATTTCCACATAGACTTGTCCAGTTTTTTTGTTTTTTGCATATATGTGTGCGCTTTTCTTTCCTGCACATAAATGTCAGCCGTTATGCTCTAATTAGTTTTTAATATCGTTATCTACTCATTGTCTTGTCGACCAATAAGTCCTGCTCGCTTGTAGGTGTACTGCAACGAGCAAGGTTGCGTAAAACACAGGTTGTTATTTGAGAAACGTTCGCCGCAACAAGCTGGTACAGGCAGGAACCCGGCAAGCACGAGACACACACGGACGTCAACGTCTTCTTTCACGCTGGCACAGAGCTGGCGCCACTATGCTTCTGTACAATTACTCCCCGTGCAGAAAGGAGCCAACCTGGCGACCTAAGGGAAAGGACACGACAAGGGGGTCATAGCACGGTTTGAGGCGTGATACGTGTACTGTTTCACGCCCATGGCAGCGTTGGTCCGAAGGTGGATCAATGGACTCAACTTCATAGTTGACAGGAGATGTTTGCCGCACCACACGGTAGGGGCCATGGTATTTCGACGAAAGCTTCGGGGAAAGACCGGGAGGGGTAGACGGGACCCAGAGCCAAACCAGCATTCCTGGGTTATAGTGTACAGCAGACGCAGAGGAATCGTGGTCAGTTTTCTGGCGCCATTGGTCTTGTGCGGTAAATGAGCGAGCGAGTTGACGACACTCTTCGGCATAAGCAGCTGCTTCGGAAACAGGCGTCGCTTCGGAAACATCAGGCCTGTAAGGGAGAATGGTGTCCATGGAGCATGATGGCTCACGTCCGTACAGGAGGAAAGAAAGGAGAAAAGCCAGGGGTTGTTTGTGGCGCAGAGTTTTACGCATACGTGACAAAAGGGAGTACTTGGTCCCAATTAGTGTGGTCGTCAGAGGCGTACATGGCAAGCATATCTCTAAGGGTGCGGTTAAAGCGTTCCGTCATGCCATTGGTTTGAGGATGGTATGCCGAAGATTTCCGATGGACAGTGCGACATGCCTTGAGCAGCTCGTTGACGGCGTTCGAGAGAAACACGCGTCCACGGTCACTCAGTAATTCACGAGGTGCACCGTGTCGCAAAATGAGATGGTGAAGAAGAAAGGACGCAACGTCTTTCGCACTGGTAGCAGGCAGCGCAGATGTTTCAGCGTAGCGTGTCAAATGATCCACGGCGACTATAATCCACCGGTTGCCTCGAAGAGAGTTGGGTAGAGGACCCTAAATATCAATTCCGACGCGGTCGAATGGTTTCGCTGGGCAGGTTAAGAATTGCAAAGGGCCAGCAGTGCTGTGAGAAGGCGTCTTGCGTCGTTGACACGTGGTGCATGACCGAACGTACTGGCGAACGTGCCGATACATGCCGCGCCAGTAGTATCTTAGACGAAGGCGAGAGTAACTCTTAAATACTCCAGCGTGGCCACACTGGGGGTCACCGTGAAAGGCAGCGCAGATGTCCGAACACAAATGACGAGGGATGACAAGGAGCCACCTATGGCCGTGCGTCACGTAATTGCGGCGATACAACAAGCCTTCACGGACAGCAAAGTGTCTTGCTTGACGAGAGAGGGAGCGTGAAGTCGTTTCTGACGAACTGTGAAAGAGGACGTCGAGCAAAGAATTGATCCAAGGATCCTTGCGCTGTTCGGATGGCGTGTTAGTGATGCTCAACGATGACGAATCACAAATGGCAGTTGATAAGCAGGCATGGTCAGGAGGCAGTGGAGAACGGGATAGTGCATCGGCGTCTGAATGTATGCGTCCTGAGCGATAAACAACACGGATATCGTATTCCTGAAGGCGTAAAGCCCAACGAGCGAGGTGGCCAGTAGGTTCTTTCATGGACGCTAACCAGCATAAGGCATGGTGATCTGTGACAACATCAAACTGGCGTCCGTAAAGGTAGGTGCGAAATTTTCCTATAGCCCAAATGATAGCCAAGCACTCCTTTTCCGTGACGGAATAGTTGGACTCTGCATTCGTTAGTGTACGGCTGGCATAGGCGACAACGTACTCGTCGCAGCCATCCTTGCGTTGAGCGAGAATGGCACCGAGGCCGACACCGCTTGCATCCATGTGATTTTCAGTGGGTGCATTGGGATCGAAGTGGCGGAGAACTGGCGGAGACGTGAGTAGCCGGCGTAGCGTCGTGAATGCCTCATCGCAGTGGGAATTCCAGCCAGAGAGGTCCACGATACGGGAGAGAAGCTGAGTCAGAGGGGCAATTATAGAGGCAAAATCGCGAATGAAACGCCGAAAATAGGAGCACAGATCTACGAAACTACGAAGCTCCTTTAGGGTAGTAGCCTTGGGGTAATCGGCAACGGCACGCAGTTTGCAGGGTGAGGCGATATTCCTTCTTTTGAAACGACGTGGCCGAGAATTGTGAGTTTGCGGGCGCCAAAACGACCTTTCTTGAAGTTTAGTTGCAACCCCGCTGCCGTAAGGCACTGGAGAACTTGTTCCAGACGGGAAAGATGAGTTTCGAAATTCGCCGAGAATACAACTATGTCGTCTAATTAGCAAAGACAGATGTGCCGTTTCAGTCCCCTGAGGACACTGTCCATCATTCTTTCACAAGTCGCAGGCGCATTGCAAAGACTGAAGGGCATTACATTAAATTTATATAAGCCGTCAGGGGTCACAAACGCCGTTTTTGGACGGTCTGGTTTAGCCATTGGTACTTGCCAATATCCAGAGCGCAGATCCAGTGAAGAGAAAAACTCCGCACCTTGAAGGCAATTCAAGGCGTCATCAATGCGTGGCAGGGGATAAACATCCTTGCGTGGGATGTTGTTTAGTCGACGATAATCCACGCGAAACCTGATGGAGCCATCCTTTTTTCGCACGAGGACCACTGGCGAAGCCCAAGGACTGTGTGAGTGCTGAATAACACCACGTTGCAGCATCTCGTCGACGTGTTGAGTGATGACGTCACGCTCAGCCTGCGAAACGCGGTAGGGTGGCTGACGAAGTGGAGTATGATGACAGGTGTCGATATGGTGAGCGACAACGGACGTGCGTCCCAAGGGAGGTTGCCCGTGGTCGAAGGAGGCGCGGAAATGGTCAAGTAGTTGAATGAGCTGATTGCGCTGGTCTTGCGTAAGGCCGGTGTCTACGCTGCGCAACAGAACGTCTTCGTCAGGTAGTGAGGGCGCGGTGGCAGCTGTGACAGCATCCACGGACATCAGTGTCGTATCAGAACGGGCATCAAAATGAAAGATGTCATCATAAGTGTCAAGACTCCCAATGCATTCGCCATGCAATAAGGTAGCGGGACAAGGGAACGGATTGCACATGTACACGGCACTGGCGCCATCGTCAAGTGTTATGACGGCAAACGGGACGACAAGGTTCCGGCGACGAGCACATTCTTGTGACGGCATAAATAGGGCAGTTGAATCGGAAACGGAGTTGCACAAAAGAGATACCGCGGTGACCGAAAAAGCAGAAATGACGACGTCAGCGGCGACGATCACCCTTTGGGTGAGCAAGGGAGATCTATGAATGTCGTGCTGAATTGAAACAAAACGAGTTGAGCACAGGCGCAGTCAACAACCGCATGATTAGCGGAAAGAAAGTTCCATCCCAGGATGATTTCATGAGACGCATGTGGAAGGACGACAAATTCAACGATGTAAAGCACTCCTTGAATCACAATACGAGCAGTGCATGTGGCAGAAGGTTGGACGTGTTGCGAACTCGCTGTGCGTAAAGAAATTTCAACCAGTGGAGTCGTCACTTTGTTCAGATTGCGGCATAACACTTCACTGATTATACAAATAGCGGCACCTGTGTAGACAAGAGCGGTTGTGGCCAAACCACCCACGAACACGGCAATCTCGTTAGGGGGCGAAAGATGAGGCCTTAGAAATTTCGTCGGTGGCGCAGCTCTTGCCTCAGGAACTGCGACTGTTAGTTTTCCTCCTGGGCGTGGTTGGAACGGCGAAGCGTGGGGGAAGGAGACCGAAAACGGGGTGAAGGAGATTGACGTCGGCTGAAGTCCGGTCGACGTGAGCGGGGGTCATGTGAATCAGGTGTCACATGCGATTCTGATTGCCGAGGTATGTTGCCGGAATGCTGAACATCATTAAAATGAATCCACGGTGACGACAGTAGCGCGCGACATGTCCTGGAATATCACAGTTGTAGCATTCGGGCCGGTTATCCGGAGTACGCCAAGAGTTTACAGGTGCTCGAGTTGGTTGAAAGGGCCGATTTACCGGATGAACCGAAGCTGGTGACCTGTAGTAGTTGGTGGCTGGACTGTATGAAGGGAGCGGCGGTTGAGCAGGAGGTCGGCGGACGGCTTCTGCATAAGTCAGCGGTGCAGCCACTGATATTGGGGATGCGGGCGAAGGCAGAGCCTCGGCAACTTGCGTCTGAATAGCACAGTGAAGTGAGTGGTCCAGTGTTGTGGGGGTCTCGTTGATGGTGGCGACAAGAGAGAGCTGTCGAGCAACTTCCTCCCGGATGTACTGTTGAATTTGAGGCATTAACACGCTGTAGTCGGGGCCGCTGCTTTTGCACTCCAAGGCCAAATATCAGCTGTTTGTGTATTAGCGCGACGTGTAGAAGTTCGTTGCTTGCGCAGCTCATCGAAACTTTGACATTGCTGAATCACGGCCGTGACGGTCTGTGGGTCTTTGGCCACAAGCATATGAAAAGCGTCGTCATCAATTCCTTTCATTATATTCTTTATTCTGTCAGCCTCCGTCATCGTGGCATCAACTCGCCTACAGAGGCTGATCACATCCTCAATGTAGCTCGTGAAGCTCTCACCATTTCGCCGAAATTGTCCCCGCAGTCCCATTTCAGCACGAAGCTTACGCATGGCTGGACGACCGAAAAACGAGGTGACGGCCTCTTTGAAAACCGACCAGGTGGGGATGTCGGCTTGGTGGTTGGTGAACCATAGGTTGGCCAAATCCGTCAAGTAGAAGATGACGTTAGCCAGCTTCGCAGGGTCATCCCACTTGTTAATCGCGCTGGCATGCTCGTACTCTGTCAGCCAGTCCTCGACATCTTGATCTTCAGTGCCGGTGGGTCACGCAGACGAAGTACACCAGAGCACATGACAGGTGGCAGCGCGCAAGAGCCTTGTGGGGGATCGACGCGCTCGGTCATCGCGGACTGAGATGGTAGATTACGGCTGCAGAGCTACAGGACGTTACCCAGCACGTTTCCACCAAATGCAACGAGCAAGGTTGCGTAAAAACACAGGTTATTACTTGAGAAACGTTAGCCGCAACAAGCTGGTACAGGCAGGAACCCGGCAAGCACGAGACACACACGGACGTCAACGTCTTCTTTCACGCTGGCACAGAGCTGGCGCCACTATGCTTCGCTACAGTACATATAAATTAATAAAACGGCAGTCATTATTTAAGCGCTGGATGTAGTATGAAGGTGCACGCAATGCATGCAAAATATCTCCGTATTCAAATTCAAAATAAACTTCCCTTATTGAGGTAGAAAACGGGGCTGGAGCTACATAAACTGTCGCAATCATAGAATACGACCGTGGTCTTTAAACACATACATATATACACATGGGGAAGCGCCGATCGTATGTGCGCCTAAAAATAACGTAGCATTTGTTTGGCTTCACTGCAACACTGTATTGTGACACGGTGAAGCATATTTGCTTAGTGGTAGAGCATGTTTCTTGTGAGCATATCGAGAGTGGCACTCCCTGATGTATACAACTTGTAAGAGCTTCTTGCGCAAGCTCCCACTAAGTTTGAACAGAGAGATTGAATGCGGACAGAAGAGAACACGCACATACATGTGCACCCTCACCGAATAAACATCCTTGGTGCACGATCATTGATCGATGGTGTGCCTGTCAAAAATCTGTCAAAATATCTAATGGAAGTTATTGGGCATCTTGGGTCGCTCATGGCAAGCAGACTAATACGACTTAACACCTCTTGCGTATAAAATTAGTATCTCCATGCGCTTTTGCAGGCGTGAATGCACACACAAGTGCACGTATTGTAACACGACAATTCAGGGCTAAGTAACGCACATGTTTTCGTTTCCACCGCTTTCAACTCTGGTCACAACGGCGCAAGTTTTACACGAACGAGTAGATCATAGTGAACATTACCTCTAGAGACCAGATACGTAACGACATGACGTGGTTATCTCAAGCTATCACGCATACAAGTATGATAAACAAAGTAGCTAGCCTTCCAACGCACTTCAGCTCACGCGCTTTGCGTCCAGTACGTAGCTCGATGTACGACATCATTCGTTTTTCGTCTGACAATCTAAGTCGTGCAGTACTATTGTCATGTGTATTTATGATGGCATGACGTTCGGCCATCAGCTGTTTATAGAAGAAACTCTTAAATCAAGTTGAATTGTGCCCAGAAAACCAAGTTCACTCGATCACACGTACACTCGCAGAAGTTTATGGCCACCAATAATCTAAGCGTCAGTGGAACGAGTGTTATCGCGGAGGCTTGCGTTTAGAGCACAGTAATAAAAACTGTCTTAGTAACCTCTAGTACGTGTCATACACGCAAATAGTCTAAAACAATATAAAAGTTTCTCAAACATTTTGGCACGCCCTGCGCCGATAAAATTTTCATGGGAACAACATGATCATATAAAAAAAGAAATGAGCCAGCGTGGAATATCACCGCTATGCCCTATACAACCAAGCCTTTTTCAATGACTCACTGACAACTTTTCTACACCCGCCGAAAAACAAATCAACCATAAAAACTAAGTCGTACATTAAACTCGGCTATTATAGCTATACAGTTGTGATAGTCGCGTTGGTTTCACAACATCATGCTGTTTATTATCGCCTGTACATATTTCTTGCACGACTTGTTTAATTTCCAGTACAAGTATCTCTTGCAACATTTATACATGTTCGGGTGCAAAGTGTATCTTGGAACCCAAGATGAACTAAGCAGTTTATGTAGCTGCAATTAATACAAAAAACTTGGTTCTCTGATTCATAAACTGCAATGACTTTTTTTGTTGTGCAGTGACGATGCACATGTATGTGCACAGTATACCCTTTAAAAGATACGTGACCATATCATCTGCGGTACTAACTAAACAGTACTAACCCTGCAGTTCCTTGTAAATCTGATTCTTTCAGAAAGCTATAATAAAATTTTTTGCCAATTAAATACCTAGCATTTGTAAGACATTTCCTTTCTGTCCTGCTTTAGAATCGCTGGCGTATGCTTTTATAACTTTTTGGCAAAAGTGGCATACTTATAACATACCAGATGTAATTGGCTCTGAAAGGAATGACTTACACAGTTTTTGTGAAGTATTCGTTTGGAATGTGTTTAGTGGCACATGCACAGTGTATGCAGGTGTAGTATTGAATACTTTTTTTAGGAGGGAATAACAGCGCTGTCGATGAAATAAAGAGAAGGGAATGGACACACATGCTGTGCCTGTATGTTTCACCCCACCTTTCCTTTATATATAGTGCTGAACAATGTCGCCCTCATAAATTTATGGCTAAATCAAGTCTATGCAAATGCAGCCTAATTATTGAGACACTTGATTAATGTGACCTAGCAAACATTGCCGTAACTTGACGCAGCATATTCTGGCTCTATATTGAGTGATAAGATTGCTTGGCATAGACATGTACATAATAAAAAATGATTGGTATATAAATCATGACAAAGAGAAATTCATAACAAAAAATCATCACATTGTGGATAGCATAGGTGCAACATCGCTTGTAACCTTGGTCTCAGGTTTTATCTTTTTCCCTGTTGAAACAACGACATATACTCTGTTAATTGTTTGTTCAAATTAGCCCAATTGGTAATTAGTTACCAAATCGCTACTTGTTCCTGGGACGCACTTATACTGTATAGGAAATGTTTTTCTTTGCTGTTTTTTGTAGATGGCCACAGCAGTACAGGGACAATGCATACATCCCTGGCATCAGCAAAGCCATAGAGGAAATCAGGGTATGGATATCGCTTTATTTTAAATGCACTAGATTGTGATATCTTATTACATATGAGTGTTAGGTCTTCGGAATCCTTTGTCCTTTTTTCTTCAGCTTTAGAACTGCTGGCATGCTTTTAACTTCCTGCAAGAGTGGTATACTCATTTTCTGTTTTTTGTTATAGAATCTATGCATACCAAAGAGAAGTTTCTGCTCCTATACTGAACTCTTTGATGAATAACTTGCTCATTTATTGTGTGGAGCACTTTTTCACAATGTGTTTAGTAGCCTGCACTGAAAGTGTACTACTGAATACATCTATTTTAAAGGAGAATCGGGCAGCACTGTAGATAAATTAGAGAGAAGGCAACAGACACAACATGGGTATGTCATTTTAACCTTATCTTTTAATTATGGTGCTGTTTGATTTCTTTCTCATAAAAAAACTGCATGACAAAAATTCAGTCTTGGCAAATGCAGCACAGTCACATCTTTAAGCAGGCTACTGTACAAAATTTTTGTAGACTTTGATTTGATTTGTGGGGTTTGACGTCCCAAAACCACAATATAATTATGAGAGACGCCGTAGTAGAGGGCTCCGGAAATTTTGACCACCTGGGGTTTTTTAACGTGCACCCAAATCTGAGCACACGGGCCTACGACATTTCCGCCTCCATGGGACCCGGCGGCGGCGGGTTCAAATTTCAATTTCAATTTCAAAAATTCAATTTTTTTTTGTAGAGCAGAAAGCTGCAGACGCAAGTTATTTTTGCCCCATTGTGTATCAGAAGATGCTCAGAATAGGCACATAATAAAAATTACTGGAGAAATTATTCATACCAATAGAAAATATTTATATTCAGCAAGGCAATAATGCAGTATTGTGTGTTACCTTGGAAACGGTTTTTGTTTGTTTCTTTGTTGATGCAACCCCATAATTCTGTATAACATGGAAAAATCTTCGCTAGCAATTTGTCACCTGAGTTGTAACCCCCACAAGGCTTGCTTCATCGTACATTTACCGTGCAGCAGAAAGTTCCTTTTTTTGCTACATTGCATAAAACATGGCTACAACTGTAGATGGACTAAGGCCTTAGCGGAGGGTGCATGCGCACTCGCGTTCCCGCTCCGCTTAGCTGCTAAGCGGAGCGTAAAAACGTCAAACTAAAAACCTCTAATCATATGGTGGTTTTGGAACGTTAAACCCCACAAATCAATCAATCATCGTGATGGCACCCAGAACCTTTAATACTTTTGACTGCCAAGAACTGGCTTAGCTGAATTCATTGGCTAGTTCTATGTCGCCGCTTATCGTTTTTTTGTGTGTGTGGTCTCTGTGATTTTATGCTTCACTTCGTTTTTGTTTTGTTTTCAGCATAAGCATGTTGTTTTAATCTCGGGTGTGGGACAACACATTTGGCAGTTGTGCGAAATTTCAATTGTATGTCGGCGCTAATCTTCGTCTCAATTGTGTTGCTGTGTTTAGCACTGAGCAGTTTGAAGTATGGAATACCAACTAGTCCACTGTCACATGTTGCGCAACAACCGTGGGGCTCACAGTCAATGTTTTTTTTTATCGCTCGCGCGGCCATGGAAGCGAATAACGAGTCTTGATTGAGCATGCGGGTGTCACAAAATCACTTTCTATCGAAAGTGAATTTCTGGACCGTGATTGACTCATTTCCGCGTTTAACACCATGAAGAAACTTGGACTGGTTGGCCATCGGAATTACATCGTGTGATGCTTGTACTTTGAAAACAGGGTGGTTGGCAGCTTTGCTGGATGATGTAGTGGTTGAAGTAGCGCGAATTTCACAGCTCAGCTATTACTAGTTCGATGCTACTACGGCTGTAAAATGAAGAATTTGATGAACATGTGCAAGAACCAGAGCAGGTTGCCGAACGGCCGCGCAAACCGCAAAACTACAAGCGCGCCCAGCAAAACTGGCAACACATACGGACTAACGCAACGTCACCACCGCACACACAACAGAAATAAATATTACGGATGTCAAAGAGCACGGAAACAGGTTGACGAGTCCTGGACATTGTGCCCACAGAACACTATACACTATCTTGGCCTTCGCGCAAGCTCAGGGGACCACAAAATTCAGCGGTTCCAAACGCGAACACAATCTAACTATTCACGTTCACAAAGCACATTGCAATGACAAACACAATCACAGTGTGCTACAAAGACATGAACACCGAGCTGATCACAAACACAAAAAAAAACGTCTGGTGTGCCTTCATTACACTCTACCTTCATCATAAGAATATCTTCCATAGGTTGCCTGAACCGGCGTTGTAATCTTTGACGAAAAGCCGCAATGTTCCACAAATCCACCTAGATCCAAGCCAAGTTGGGTGAAAATAGCGTTTTCGTTATTTTCACCAGGTGAATATAGCATTCCGGCTATTCTTATCAGGTCGCAGCAGCGGCGGCCAAAAAATAATAATGGACGGATGGATGGATGGATGGATGGATGGATGTGGCTGTACCCTTTAGATCGGACGACGGCTAATGCCGCCTAGCCGTAATATTTAGTGAACTAACCACTAAATTTATATTTTTTGTTTCTTTAAATAGTGAGGTTGAGGATTTGTACTTTGCAGTGAAGGGTTTAATTTTCACTCATGCCTTGACTTTAGCCACCAATCAGATAACCTTCTTCTAGACAATTCTACCCACTTAAAGTCTATTTTGCCCTCCCTGTCCTTGAACTATAGGTTAAAGCCCTTTACAGAATATTATCAAGTGTACGGCAGTTTCCTCCTCCTCTCCACATGCACTGCATACCGTGTGTACCCCTTCGTATTTGGCCCGACATGTCTTGGTTCGCAATACTCCTGTCCTGGTCACAAACAGTAGAGAACTACCCCGAGTATTATCATAAATCCTTTCTCCGGCGATTTCCTGCCTAAAAGTTCGATATATCTCTAGTGTGGACTTCTTAATTATGCCAATTCTCCACATGTCAGTCTCCGTTTCCTTCACTTTCTTCTTAACCAACAGTTCTTTTTGGTTTGGTCACCTGCTGTTTTCTAAGTATTTACCAGTCAATTTCCTGGTTCGCTTCCTCCATTTTGTATCGACATTCTTCATGTACAAGTAGCCGAAAACCTTCCTAGCCCAATGCTCCTCCCCCATTCCTCTCAATCGCTTCTCAAATTTTATCTTGCTGCTAGCTTCCCTGCCCTCAAATGATGTCCATCCCGTATCACCTTGCACTCCCTGATTTGGTGTATTCCCGTGAGCTCCTAAAGCAAGCCTACCAATTCCACGTTGCTTCATTCCTCATCTTGCTTGAACTTCTCATCTCATGCACAAGACCGCACTACCGAACGTCAGACCAGGAACCATGACCCCTTTCCACATTCCTCTGACAACATCGAACCTATTATAATTCCACAGTGCCCTGTTTTTCATTACCGCTGCATTCCTGTTACCTTTAGTCGTCACGTATATTTCGTGTTCTCTTAGGTATTCGGTCTCATTGCTTATCCATACGTCCAGATATTTGTATTTATCTGTTATCTCTAGCGTGACCTCCTGTATTCTAAGCTCACTACCTTCATTATCATTAAAAATTGTGACTGCTGATTTTTCCTTACTGAATATAAAATCTAACCTATCTCCCTCATTACCGCAGATGTCCATCAATCTCTGCAAATCTTCCTTGTTGCCGGCCATTAGCACTATGTCATCTGCGTACATTAATGGTGGTAGTGCCTGATCAATGAGTTTTCCTTGTTTGAATAAAGAGAGGTTGAAGCCAAGTCCACTATCTTCTAATTTGGCCTCTAATCTTTGTAGGTACATCACGAATAACAAGGCTGACGGAGGACACCCCTGCCTAAGTCCCCATTTCACCTCTGTGGGCTTGGATACCTGTTTTTCCCACTTTATAACTACCTTGTTACTTTTATGGATTTCCTGTAAAGGGCCACTCACCAGGTTCCATAACGAATTTCAGCTAGACAGTGGAAGTTGTTGGGTGTCCGATGAGGAACGTTTTGCCACAAAAAGTTTACGTATCGGTTCATTACGAGCGAAGAAAACAGGTTTTTTGAAGCGGCGCGAAACTAGGGTGAGAGGAGGCGAGCTCGAAACCCTTGCCGCTCCTCCGCGTAGCGTTAGCAAGCCAAATCTCTTCCCGACCCTCTCCAGCATCCGACCATGAGGTGACGCGAGCATGACGTGCCCAAACAAGTCCAACCCCCAAGCACACGAGCAGCGAGCGTTGCTTTGTTGACCAGCGTTATTTTGTGGTCATCTGCATGTTTCTGCGGAATGGTTTAGAAACGCTGGCTTAGACGCGGTAGAGTAGATGAGTACAATGAGTACAATGTATGAGCGAACGCGTAGGAGCGTTCCATGGTGGTCGTCTGCTCAATGCGCTGACCGCGGGTACACGAACGCATGAGAAACGCTGGCACATTAGCCCAGCATCTCGCAGCATTTCACGGGAAAGTATGAAAGAAAAACGTGCACAATTTTTTATTGTGTCTCATAATTTATGTCAAGTTTTAATAATGTCTTAAAGCCACAAATACATAAACTACAAATGTTGTGTTAAACAATTTTTGCCATGTCACGTGGTATACTGTTGACAACGTCAGAGCAGACTCGTCTACGTAGAGGACCAACGTCACTGCATTGCCATGTACGTAGGGCTATTCCTACGCCTATGTCATGCCCTCATTCTCTACGCGTGCGCCAGCAGAGAGAAGGGGCAGCAGCTTTCATCTTGAAATTTGACCCAATTCACGGCGCGTAGCGTTGCAAATTTTGGCCGACGTGATCATGGACGCCTCCTCTACGCATTGCGCTTGTCAGCTCAAAATTGTCAAACTTGGTGAGTGGCCCTTTAAAAGATTAGTGACACCATCTTCCACACCCAGTGTGTCTAGTATTCCCCACAATTCCTCTTGAACCACGCTATCGTACGCTCCCTTGATATCCAAAAATGCTAGCCACAGGGGCCTGAGTTCTTTTTCTGCTATAAATAGAAGCAGAGGTGCCCCCTGGTGGCATCTGCGCAAACAGCGACGCCGGAGGTCGGCCGGTCACGCCACTAGAGTATGTTCTGGTTCACCAGAGCGCCTACTTTCTTCCAATATAGTGTACTAGAATTCTAGTACACTATACTTCCAACCTTATCTAGCCCAGTAGACGAATGCATAGCCCACTTTTTTCTCCATGGCGACGACGCGAGCACAATTCGTTTGTTTTATCAAGTGCATAGCATTTAGTAGTCATTGAACTAGGGTCCTACAGCAAGCGCGCACAGTACTGAGCAACAAGCAGATTGATGCGGGGCACGCCAGCTGCTTCACGCACTGGCAGGTCGAAACCAAAGGTGATGCTTCAGTGCTCCATAGTAACTTCAAACATGCATTGCTGAACGCTTCACTGGCAAGTTCAGAAAAGCTGGCACAGCAATTGATTCCACGTCGGATGAAACAGCCAAGTTGCTTTTCACGCGATCAAGGCAGCATGTGTGCTACGTTTACGTCTGTAACGAGGTTGTTCGAATGTTTGTATTCTATGGAGTATGTTGCGTTAGTGACCCCACTGCCCGTGAGAAAACGGCAAGTCTGCTTGCAGGTTTAAAGCTACACTCTATGAAAAGCATAAAAGAAAACCGAGCACACACACGCACACAGCAAAAAACAAAACAAAAAACACTATAGTCTCTAACGGGCATAGCATCTTAGCATAAACTGAGTCCCTATAGGTGGACACCGGCTCATTACTTGGAAAGTTGACCACTTTGGGTAAGTTCTAGCATAAACCGAGTCCCTATTCGCCTGGTGTACGACCGATGGTGGCGCTGCGAACGGAGCTTGTATGACGTCACTTTGTAGATTCGCGTGGTTTCGCTTTGAGGCTCGGCTGTGGGCCTGGCAGAGTATAGAAACTACCGTGCGTTGTAAAGCTAGACAAAGAACAGTTCAGTTGGTTGTGTGTGGCCGCTACCGAGGCTGTTCTGAAACCATGGGTGTCCGCTTTTACCTCATTTTGAAAGCACGGCGCTTTGTTTCATACAACTGCACGCGCCCGCTTGTCTTCACTGCGAGTTCTGCGCAATAGTTAGGTACTGATCTGTGCCTCAGTGCACTTCGTCCGCTGGTGAACAGGGTGTTAGCTTTCACAGCTATTCGAAGAACCCAAAGCTAAAGAAGAAATGGATAGTGAAGCTCAGATTGGGAAAACGCCCTACGCCTTCATCGACCGTATGCAGCAAGCACTTCGCTGACAGTGACTTCTGCCACCCACCGTACGCCCTGCTCTTCGGTAAGCATGTAACCGCGTTTGAGCAATTCACATAAGCCAGTTATTGGACGTAGGCTACAGGATTAGACGACTTACACCGCATGCGGTGCCGTCACAAAACCTGCCGGGGCGGCCCCTAGATAAGAACCCGAAGACGCGTCCTCCAAATCGCCTCGCAGGTAAGCGCGCCTCGTGAACGCAGTTAAGCGGCGCAGGATGTCTGAAACTATGACTTTATTTGGATGGTGCACTTACTGTATATATGCTATTTAGGAAGACAAGCGCGCCTAGTGGAGTGCTTATAAACTCATAAGCTAAACCAGCGGCCGCTGTTCAGTGCACATTCTCTAAAGCTTTTCACGAGAGTGCAATTTCAAAAAGAGGAGCTCCTTAAGCTTTTCGTTATGCCGCGTGCGTGAACAGAAACCAGCTCGCCTTTGACACGGTGCAGCCCTGAGCGTGGTATAAGAAATCAACGATAACTATTTAATGTTATCTGATACACAACGGCAGCTCTGTGCGGTATTATTTATTATGAACTATTTTGTGATATCATTCTCATTGAACCAAAATTACTAGTACAAACTGCAGAAACGCATCCTAGGAAAACTTAGAGGCGTTGACAGCAGTCATAATTTGCATCGGCCACGGGGTGCCCAAGGCGGCTTTAGCCCCCTACCCCAGCCACACCAGCACCTGCCCCAAAACCCCTCCCCCACTGCTGCTGCGATACACGGGCTTGTGCCTCCAAGACAAAACCCATGTCTGTAATGAACACAAATATCTCAAACTTGGTAATTTCATGCGACCTTGCATTTCTAGATGTCATTTATGAGCAATCAAAGCAGTAATATACAGCTGCCAAAGCAGTAATATAAACAGCTGACCTACACTAACTACTCCATGCATTATTTGCGAATGCCAGAGTGGCAGAATCAATCGGGGAATATTAAGCATTTCGTGATGTTCACAGTCACTAGCGATGCACTGCACTAAAAGATATATTCAATTGTAGCACGCTGTGCTCTGAGAAACTGAATTATCATTATTGAATATGTCAAATCTTTTTCAGCCCTGTCAGCCAGTAACAGTGAAGCAATGTCTACAAAAATGCTAGAAGCGAGCGAACCGTGCAGTAAACATGCAGTAGAATTTTTTATTTGTGACATGGCGTTGCAACAAGCTGTAGCTGCTGAACGCATCGAGTAGAATGTTCACATTGCTGTTGCTATGACTTGCCAGAGAAGCATTACTCAAATGCTTTCTGAAATGCCACAGTAAATATAAAAAGATGCCGAGATAAGCTTTTGCCCATTCGCTTATTTTGGCAAACAACTTATTTCTCAAGCTCTAGCCGCTCTTGTTACGGGAGTGTAGCGTTTAGTTTTCAGGTTGTTTCCGATTTGGTTGCAAGTAGAAAGACATTCTTGGCATATGCAGCCACGAAGTGTGACAACTGAGCTTGCTTGCTTTTAAGTCTGGCATTATTTTCCTACTAGCCTCTACAATAGAAGATGAAGCAAGCATGCCATTTTAAGTTCCTGACACAATGCACAACAATGAATCTGTTGAAGCGGATAAGTTTTGTACTTTCAAATATGCTCTGTGCCTTCATATACATTTTTTGTATGTGAAAGAACCGTGTCTACCTTATTTCTGTTTCTTCACAGGTGTTTTTACGAAGCTGCAGCACTTCAATGACGTAGGAGTCCAGGTGAACACACTGGATCTTTGTATTATTGGCAGGCAACAGCTAATCACGATTAGCAAAGTAGAAAATGAGAATGCTCTCACAGTGATGAGTGGAATAGGTTTTTTTGAGCTATTCTACAACATCTGTGAAATATTTACTGAAGCCAGTCTCTCACAAAACGCTAGAAACTTCTGCATTTCTAATGAGGATGCTGTTCTCCTGTGCTTCATGAAACTCTACCATCACACATTGTTCAGCTTGCTAGCTGTGCTTTTTGGAATTCACTGAACGACAGCGGCAAATATATTGAAGGAAGCTATGATGATATTGGCCGGTATTCTCAAACATGCGATGTTTCTGCCAAGCAGAGAAGCTGTCACAGCATGTATGACTGTGTATTTAAAAAAAAACACCCTGACACACGAATGGTCCTTGATTGCACAGAGATACCGTGTGAACGGCCAAAGGATCTGAAGTACAGAATTCAATGATGCATTCATTACAAGCGCACATACACCGCGGAATTGCTGGTAAGTGAGACTCAATGTTGTCTCATAAGTTATGTCAGTGCAACATAAGGTGGCAAAGCTTCAGATTCATCTATAACCAGAGACAAAGGACTACTTGAAGCTTGCATTTCAGCTGTTGATGCATTTATGATGGATAAGGGATTCCTTATTCAAGAACTCTGCAAAGAGAAAAACATCAAACTTATGAGGCCACCATTTCTGAAAGATTTTCAGCTGACTACAGAAGAAGCAGTCACGAACCAGGCAGTTGCAAGGGCCAGGGTCCATGTTGAGCAGGTTATACAGCACATGAAGCTCTTCGAAATTCTCCAAAGCCGCCTAGATCTAGACTTGTTGCCGTATATTGATTGCATCATCACAGTTATTCTGGGCTCAGTTAATCTGTCAAAACCTATATTCAGTGAGAAATTGTTCTTTCGAAATGACATGAATGTTCTGCAGTAACACCCAGTGGCAGTTGCTCAATGCCTCCCTTTTGCTGTTTCATTACAGAGGTCAGCTGTTTACTAGTGAAATCACGAGACCAGCACATGCATGATTTAAGAGTGAATAGTGCTTTAGGTTCATTGCACAAACATTCCAAAATATGTGACTGCATCTAGTAATATGTCATATGGGGCAGTAGTGAAGTTACAATAATAAGATGGTTTTTAGATGCGGAGCATCTTATACTCGCGCCTTGTAGTGCGCCGTCCGCGCCGTCCGCGCCGTCCGCGCCGTCCACACCGCTTCTCGAACATTCGACAGCTGACGCGCGCGCATGCGCCGTCGCGCCGTCGCCCACTCTTCCACCATCTGTGCATCCCCTCCTCCTCTACACACCGCGCGCGCTTCACTCCTCCACCATCTGTGCACCCTTCCTCCTCTGCACACCGCGTTCGACATCTACAATTCTCCTGATTCTCCAGTGGACGCGCATGTGGCGTCGCGCTTCGAGAACATTCAACAGCTGACAGTGCATGCGCCGTCGTGCTGTATATATACTCAAGGTCGGCGCTCGCTCGCTCAGTTGCCGCTCGTTGGTTGGTTTGTACGGCGCGTCGACGTCCAAGGTCGCGGTGAAATGAATTCCAACGAATCCACAAACACAATGATCGACGTCCCTTCGACCAGCGCCGCCCTTTCGCATACGTGTGTACGTGTTCACTCATTTAACACCCCCTCCTACAACCACGTTAACCAATTTAGCCATCGACCCAAGTAAGTCGCAATTTAACACCCCATTTCACAACCACGTTAACCAATTTAGCCATCGACCCAAGTACGTCGCACTTTAACACCCCGTTAACCAATTATATGCTCCGCATCCTCCTCAGTGTTCCCCTGAGGGAAGCTGCGGGCAATTTTTGTTATTGTAATACAATAATAAATGACATTTCTGGGATAGCAATGCAGTATTGTAATGAATTACTTCAAGCAAGCAATGTCAAGAAAGCTATTCATAACTTTTCATACTACTTTTGAATAAAATATAGCAAGTATGTTCCTCTTAAGGCATGAAAAATTTGTTTGTTGTTCTTCCTTCCCAAGAGAGGGAAGGAAGAACAACAATTGCAAGGTCATCTGAGTGCCAAGCATGAGGAGAGGGCAGACTAGCCACATAGCCCCTTAATAATAATAAATGTTGGGGCTTTACATCTCAAAATTATGATGTAATTATGAGGGACATCACAGAGGAAAGCTCCGGAAATTTTAACTACGGGGCTTTTTTTCTCAATGTGCTCTTGAATCTAAGTACATAAGCCTCTAGCACTCTTGCCTCCAACGAAAACGAGGCTGCCACAGTCAGATGTAGATATTGCTTCCATTGAAATGCGACCGCTAGGGCAGAGATTTCATTGCACGACCTTCAGGCAAGCACCATAATCTTACAAATCACCATGGTGGGTGAAAAATGCAACTTTATTTGCTTTGAACAATGTGTCATGGTAGACTGCTAAATATATGTGATGTCATTAGTGTCAGGCAACTGTAATTTACCTTGTAACTGATTTACTTTTCCAAAACAATTTGCCATACTTGCTAATGGTTTGTAGGAGCAAGTCGTCAGTTGTGGTAACACGTTGACCTAGAGTTCACTGTTATTAGCAGCTGAGATTGAATAAACAGGCAAGCAGGAGAACAGCAAACCCAATTCACTACACATATGCATATATGGCAACCAAAATAAATTCCGGGCTTTTAACGTGGAAGAATTAAGGCACTCATTTTGTTTGATAAAATCATGATCAGCATGGCAGGCACACTGTAGTGGGAGATTGTGAAGTAGCTTGGTAATTTGAACTTTTCTACCGTGCTTCCAAACGATGAAACACAAGTGCTTGTGCATTCACTGCCACTATTTGTAGACACCTGCCGCAGCTAGGATGATGGCATAAGCGAAGCAGCAACATAAAAACACTAAGCACTAGCAAGTCAATGATAGATAACAAGGCAAAATCTGTGTGAAAGTAGAAGCAAAGTCTGCATGTATATAGACAACGACACATTCTTATACTAAGGGTTATGTGACATCAGTATTTGAAAAAAGTGCAGAAAAGATACATTTCATGTAGAGTGATAGTTTGTAAAGAACCACATGAGCGCTCTTTGATGTTGCGATACTAATTAGTGTGAAAGTGCTTAGAGAGTTGCTGGAATGTTTTCTGGGCAAGGCAACAGGCCCTCACTATATCTTTGCTTGTGAAGCTCGAAGTGAATAAATTGCAGTTGTACAAACTAATGAGCACACAAGTTACCTTTATTGCAATGACCTTTCAGACAACATATAAAAATGGTACACTTCGTTACTCAAAGTCAACTGCTTCTGGTTAAGGGATCGGAGCCAGAAGCAGTTGGCTGTGCGTTACAATTGGGGTCGAGCACTCACTTCTGATCAAATCAAACAAAGGGAAAAACATAAATGGGGTTCTTGACTAGTTTGCATGATCATCTGCAAGAACTTTCCTCAACATAATGCTAACAGAGCAGAACACCTTTATTGCTTCAATGCCGGCATCAAACATGGTTGCAGGCATTTATTTGATGCCCTTTGATTGACATTTTTCGCAGCTTGCACCACATACCTTAACATTAGATACATTGAAGTTTGGAACACATAGTATGGACAATAAACATATTGTGATATGCTGAAAATAATGTGTAGGTTTGTACTCGAATAACAGGTGTCTGCAAACATGCATTGCACAATGAAGAGTATTCATAGTACTAGATACAAATTACAGTTCCAGCATAAATTCCTGCAATCGGAGGTTGGCAAAAAAAGTAGCACTCACTCAGATTCGCTCATATTTTGAGCATTAGAGTCGCTAAGACGCGCCAAAGTTACAAGATGTTACAACACCATCAGGGCTTGCACCAATGAAAGGCTTGTGCCGGAGCACCAACAGACCACAATCTTGAATACAGAGACTATCGTGTTGGCAATTTTGTTGGTGACTGTAAGATAAGTCGTTGCGGCGCATGCTGTAACATCATGCATCGACCTGTTGCTGCAGACATATGTGCAGCCGGGCGAGCTGGCGAGTTTTCTGGGCACGCTTTGCAAATTCTTCGGCGTCAATTGTTAATTGATCCACGTTTTCACGGGGAAGCATAGAATCCAGCATCGTCTGAGCTTCGCGGCTGTAGAGAAGGCGAAAAGGCGTAAATAGTGTTGTTACTTGAACAGCATTGTTATAAGCGAACATTACTTAAGGCAAAATGCAATCCCATATTTTGTGTTGAACGTTGATATACATGGAAATCATCTTGGTGACCGTCTTATTCAGACGCTTGGTGAGGCCGTTGCTCTGCGAATGGTAAGCAGTCGTCGTTTGATGCCTAGTGTTACTTGGTCAAAACACTTGGTCTATAAGCTGCCCTTCTGTCAGTTATATCTGTAAGTGGAGCACCGTGACGCAGAATAATGTGGCACATGAAGAACTGCGCTACCTCTGAAGCCGCGGCTCGTGGTATCGCCTTTATCTCGACATAGCCCATTTGTTGTTTTTGGTCGATAAAGGGAATTGGCCGAGAATGTCCATGCTGACTTGGTCAAATGGCTTGTGAGGTGGGTCATTCAGTTGAAGTAATCCAGCAGGCTTGCTTGGTGGTGACTTTCGAAGCTGGCATTCACGACAGTTTTTAACATACTGCTTCACGCTTGCCGAAAGTTCGGGCCAGTAGTATCTCTCAGCAACGTTGCTTGTAGGGTGAGTTGAAACAAATCAATCATAATGTAGTGAAGCACAAAAAACAGACAACAAATGAGCAAGAGAACGAGAACACAGCGCAATCTTCCAAGTAAAGTTTATCACATTGGGATGCACGTATACACATCCAAAGAAGATATACACAGCCAAAGCAAGAAAAGATAAAAGCACGAAGAAAAATACAGAACATCAAATCTTAGGAAGTGCCAATAAGTCACACACGAGCACGTACACCACCCCCCTTTCCATGACTCGCCAAAAATAAAAGCTCTTCGTCTGAAAGGTGCAAAGAAGGCATGCTTAAGCATGCGTCCCAAGATCGTTTTATTTCCTCAGCCTCAATGACTTCCCTCACCCTTTGGTCCCGATTGCGTGCAAGTACCGTGTTTTTTTTAAAGATAGGTCTGCACTTGCAGTCCTGCATATGGATGCCGAGGTGCCTTGATACTATAGTGTAAACACTATTAGTGCTCACGAAGTCTGTCATTCGGACAGCGTCCCTTCTGACCCACGTAGTTTCTACCACACGTCAGAGGAATGACGTACACGACACCTTGAATGCATGGTACGAACTTTCGCTTATGATCTGTGGTGAGGTCTCTTTTTTCTCTAATCGGAGAGATCGAGCTGCACAGGCTGAAAAGCTCAGGGGCCAAGAAAACCACATGAACGTCCGCTCCTTTTCCAGAAAACAACACGCTGGACGTGGTGTTGTCTGTGACTGAAGGCTTGCTTAGGGGCGTCAGGAATCCCAGGAGAAAGCAGGAGTGCAGGGTTGAAATCGAGGGTTAAGAAGTCAAATGTGGTGCTTTATGTGCAAGATGTTTCCCACAGCCTTAAGAAAATTGGAGAAGGGCAGAGGTTGGTGTAGTTTTCTCGGCTCCTGAGAAGCTTTCTGGCCAGTGCAGCTCGACCTCTCGTATAAGAGAGAAGTTACAGCTTTGCTTGAAAAGCGAAGCAATGAATGTTATAGCAACAGGTCACACACAGGACAGCAAGCATATCGATACGTGCCTCACGTTTCTCACGCATAAATGATGCGCAAAATGTACTCACAGGTACAGATGAACGTGAATAACTGTCTCATTGTTACTTCGCTGTGTCTGAAAAGTGCACCCATTTTGCAAACAAAGACTGTACAACGATTGCAGTGACCTTTGTGCGCCCGGTAACTACAACAGAACTGTTCCGGTGAAAAGCCAAGGTCAGCCAAGACATACGATCCTTCCCACCGTGAAATAAGGGCCCGCAAATGAGCGTCCAGCCCCCTCCTGTCAGCGAGGCAAAGTACGCGTGGGAGACGAGAGAGCGCGCCGCCGCTTCATGACAATGTGGCGACGCGTGCTCATTGAGCCATCTTGCTGGAAACACGATAGTTTCCCGCAAGATGCCCATCACCAACAGTACGTGGTAGATATGAATAGCTTGCTGTTTTAACATTGAAGCAGGTTCTCCTTCATAGATCAGAGGCTAAGGTGGCGGTTCCACTCCCTCCTTCTTACCGATAGTTCGAAAAAAAAACACCACATGACACCATTCATCCACATTTACAAAAAACAACAAGAAAATAGCACTCAAGTATGGTCAGCGTTGCCTCGCGCGTGCCTAGTATCTCGCGCGAGGTGACGGAAATAGGCCAACGAAAAGCAAGAAGCATAAACGCGGACGGCATCTTTCACCTACAATAGGCCAGGTGTGGCCGTCGTTTCAACGGCACGACCAAAATTGCCCCAGTGACACCTAGCAGACTGAAACTTGCGTCGTTTTGCTCAAGTGTAAACACGCATGTATACGCACATACGCAAACACAAACGCACACTTTGTGTCTCTCACTTACTCAAGGTTATGGAAGAGCGATTGCACATAACATGAACCAAACGCTTCAAAGCGTTTGAGTGCACTGGCATGTCCGCTTGCCTTCTTTCTGATGTGGTGGCCTTGGCACTGTCTTGATGTAGTGTCGCGCGAGTGTGTCTGTTTTTTTAGCAGGTTTTGAGTCTCGGGAAAATTATTACAGTGGCGTAGCTCGGCTATGCCATGATATTCGTAGCATGAGTTAAGGATGGACGAAAGGGTTAGAAAGTGAGCGAGTGATCTCACGCGAGACAAGCGGCTGCCCACTAGTGACACGTCACTCTATAGACTTCCAGGCCTTTGGCACACCAGCTGTGCGCCGTGTTACGTCAATGCTCCTCGCAATTGTGCAGAACTGCTTATCGATATCAATTCTAAACTGCTGAACCTCAGCCAATGTAGCTTACGCTACAAAAACACTCAGGCACCTTTTAGCACAAAATAACTTCAGGATCCTGGGGTTATTTGCTAAATTTCACTTTCTCCAACTACAATAAAAGGATTACCTGAATAAAATGCATTTTGCTGAACACATGACTTCCACTAATATAGAGTTGGAAACTCCGAGAGCAAATGGTTTTTATAAAACTTTTTGTCAGAATAACGTGAGACACCTATATAAGTGACCACGTGGGATAATTTATAAATTGATTCACGCTGTTTTCTGTCTTGCTTTCACCATTTTTGTGGTACTGCCTAAAGTAGGGTAAACTAAGCTCCCATGAAGCGTTTTATTTAGAAAATTCTTCATTTTCGCTGACAGTCGATTCCAAATGCAATAGATTTGCACGAACACACAGATCAGCGAGTTACCAGCACAATTTGGCTCAGCATCGCACTTTGTGGAGAGCGGAAAGGGGGTTATGTATATTCGTAAATCATTGGGAATTGTAACGGCACTCACATAAGAGCGACACCTCTGAGCCCATGTTAATGTGTTCTATGAATGTCTTTTCCTATACTCTATTTCATACATCAAATGCAACCCTGTGAAGGCTAGTGAGACTTCTCACTATCCATATTAATTACATATTTTCGTACTACATATTTATTAGTACGAACTCATCAATGAGTTCGCACTAAGAAATATGTAGTATGATAGTTTTTGCGTCTCAGACATGATGTATTTTCCTTTTTCGGCTTTGTGCGGCGTAGATAAAAATGCCTCACTGTACGGCTTCTCTTTGTTCTCATTTCTTGGTGTTTTATTTTGAGGCTTTCGCGACGCTGTGCAGGAGAAATCGTGCTCATCTTGCACGAGCCTTTACAACAACGAAAGGCAAGCGCAAGAAGCGCCAGGTCGCACATATTTCTGACCCAACTTCTTGCATAGCTTCCACGGTGTTGTACCTTATATATAAAGTATAGCGTACATCTCCCAGCATAGGCGTGCACAGGAGAGGGCAGGGCAGGGGATCCCGCCCCCCTAGTTTTTGTCTGAGTGAAGTCTGTCTTGTACTGCAGTGCCGTGCGTAAAATATTCCAGGCACTGTACCCATACCATAAATTGATTAATAGAGATTAATCATTGCAATTAACCATAAAACAACTTGACTTTTTATTTCATACGTACCGCTACTACCAAAAAAGTCCGTGAAATTCATTATTCAATGAAAATATTTTGTTTGAAGCACTGGGTTGCCAAGTTAGTAAGCACAAGTAGATACAAGACACAATATCACCTAATAATATACAATAGTGGTAAGTAATTAGCATCTAAAAAAGCCAGTTTCTACAAAACAGGGCAGCAGAAAAATTACCTAAATTTACTGCTGCCTTGTAGGTCCCCTAATAAAGATAAAAGAATTCAGAGAATTTTGTTTTCATAGAGTCATAGAAAAGGGCCTGCTGCTTCATTATATAGAAGTTCAGAGTATCAGCTTGTATAGTTTTATCGCTTCATCGGTAATGCGTGAGCAAGTACAGCCATGAACTGCCACATTCACACAATAATAATTGATCAAACTTTTGTCACACCACAAAAAAACTTCGCATGAAAGCTTAGTGTAATGTAGTCTGCACATCCACTAAATCCTATGGTTCTGCTTTGAAAAGAAAAGAGATTCACACGCAAACTTTTATTATTTTGCAAACTTTTATTGGAGCGTAAATAAATTACTAATTATTTTATCGTTAATACCTTTTCATCGAAACCATAAATAGCCCTTCGTCTAAAGGCATGATAAATTTCGTCATGTTATGCTGAACAGTTAACGCCGGACTGGCAGTACAACGGAGGCTTGTACAACAAAAATGCCTTTTGTTGCTCACACTATTTTTATTGCTATTAGGTAAAGCTTTAGACCAGGCATTAACACTAGGTGTCATTAAGAAATGAAGGTCATGATCTTTCCGAATCAGTACAACTAAAATTTATTCATCAAGCGCAGCGAGCACAGTGCATCCACGGGCAACACGTAAAATGCGGAGGGGGGTTCACCGGATTGGAACTGCGACCTTAACACCTCACACTCACATTTCAGAGGTCCCACGTTGGATTCTGGGTGCCGGAGTCTTTTTCTGAATTATTTCTCTCTCTTGCGTTTTCATATAGAGATATGTATACATATACAGTGAGTGACGTCAACACCAGCCTTTGTCTGTTTTTTGCACTGCACTACATTATGATTTGTATGTCTTGTTTATTCTGGCGAGTGTTCGCGAGAAACCTTGATGACCAAATGTGGGTTCTTCATGACACACGGAGAGGACGTCGTCCCGCATGGCCTTCGGAATGATGAGGAGGTAAGCGTGGTTCGTAGACTGGGCGTTTTTCATGTAGAAAGCATCATCTCGGATACAAAAAGACGTCACGACACGAATTGATGGCGAGGTATAACGGCGCTACGACCCTCTAAATAGTTTATAAGTGGTCGAATCTCTTCATCCTCTCGCTGCCGTCTTCTCAAGTCCGATGAATTAAGGGCGCCCAAGAAACCATCATGATTCTTTCTGACTGAATAAATGCATGGGTGCACGCGACAGTGTATCAGCGTCTTCATGCTTCCATCGAGACTTATAGCCGATGCTCACATCAAATTCCAGTAGACGCAAGCTCCGCCAGGCCAGTCGTCCTGAGGGATCATGTATGTTCACCAACCAGCAGAGGGCATGGTGGTCTGTCACCACTTTAAATGGACGACCATGGAGGTACGAGCAAAACTTGGTCATCAATCATACTAATTAATGCGAGACACTCTTTCTCAGGGGTCGAGTAATTTACCTCAGTGCTGGACAGTGAGCAACTGGCGTAGGCTATTACTTGTTTTTGTCGCGTTGATGCTGGACGAACACTGGCCCGAGGCCGATGTTACTGGCGTCAGTATGCACCTCTGTGTCAGCATCATCATCAAAACGTGCAAAAACGGGGGCTGACTGCATCCACTGTTGCAGTTTGGCAAGAGCAGCCTGTTTTTTGGTAGCCCATACAAATGATGTGTCGTCTCATGTAATGTAGGTGAAGGGTTCTGGAATCTTTAAAAACCCTCTAATAAATCGTTGATAATAGGCGCACAAGCCGAGAAAGCACCAAACAGCCTTTTTGTCAGTAGGAGGCGGAAACACGGCTACAGTGGTAAGCTCGTCGGGATCAGATCGGACTCCTCTCACGCTCACAATATGGCCCAGGAACTCGAGCTCTTCATAACCAAAGTCACACTTTTATGGTTTCAGTGTAAGATCTGCCGACCGAATATAGCTTCTAGCACACTCCAGAGGCTGTGATGATGTTACCAGATGTTTCAGAAAAGGCGACTACATCAATAAGGTATACAAGACAAGTTTGCCACTTCAGACCAGTAAGCACAGTGTCCATCATTCGTTAGAAAGTTGTGGGCGCTGAACATTAACTGGAAGGACTCGAAACTCACACAGGTCAAGGGGGTCTGAAAGGCCATTTTTTCGTGGTCTCGCTCGTCAACATCAATCTGCCGGTATCTGCTTTTTAAATCTAGAGAGGAAAAATACTGGGTGCGGCGTATTCTGTCTAATGAGTTGTCGATGCGTGGCAGCGGGTACACCTCCTTAATAGTCACGTTTTTCAGCTTCCGGTAATGGACGCGAAGGCGTAGCGTTCCATCTTTCTTTTTGACAAGGACGACCGAAGATGATCGCGCACTGTTAGAAGCTCGATGATGCTGACGTCAAGCATTACTCTAACTTTCGTACGAATGGCTTCTCGTTACTTTTTCGACACGCGGTAAGGCTGCTGATGTACTGGGCGGCATCGTCATAAGTGATGATTCTGTGTCTAGCGATCGAAGTCTGGCACACCTTAGAGGAAGTGGCGAAGCATGACTTGGCTTTTAGCAAGTGTTTTCGCAGTGCTGTTTGGTTCGACAAGTATTGCTGACTGGGCGAGTTGGTGCATGATAAAATGATATTGCTTTAGCGCAGCTCAGTTCGAGCGTGAAGGAAAGATACTATGCAGTCAAGAAGGAGAAAAAACAAACTACAATGTGAGCGCTCACACGGTCGTCTGTTTTTTCTCCTTCTTGACTGCATAGTATATTTCCTTCACACTCAAACTGAGCTGCGTTAAAGCAATAGCTGTTTGGTTATCTGGTGAGAGGTCGCAATTATATTGATATTGTCCAGAGATGTATTTGCAGCCTTCACCGCGTCCGATGTAAAGCAGGTAGGAATGGTTCGTAATTCATCCTGGAACGTTACGGAGTGCCATGGAAAAGGTGTCGGTGTTCGTTACTCAAATTTGTAACCAGCAGTAGAGATCTACCACGCCAAAGTTGTATGATACTCTGAGCAACACGAACCCCCTAAGTCAGCAAGTGTTCAAAGTTACTCTCTGCAATCTTTCACCATCTCGCAATACACAGCATGTCATAAGCAGCCTGACTACATCCACTGCAGGACAAAGGCCTCTCCCATGTTCCGCAAGTTGACCCGGTCCTGTGCTTGCTGCTGCCAATTTATATCCGCAAACTTCTTAATCTCATCTGCCCACCTAACCTCCTGTCTCCCCCTAACCCTCTTGCCTTTTCTGGGAATCCAGTTAGTTACCCTTATTGACCAGCTGTTATCCTGTCTACGTGCTACATGCCCGGCCCATGTCCATTTTCGTTTCTTGATTTCAACTATGCTACCCTGAACTCTGGTTTGTTCCCTAATCCACTCTGCTCTCTTCTTGTATCTTAAGGTTACACCTACCATTTTTTTCCATTGCTCGCTGCGTCGTCCTCAGTTTAAGCTGAACCCTCTTTGTAAGTCTCCAGGTTTCTGCTCCGTAGATAAGTACCGGCAAGATACAGCTGTTATATACCTTCCTCTTGAGGAATAATGGCAATCTACTTGTCATAATTTGAGAGTGCTTGCCAAATGTGCTCCACCCCATTCTTATTCTTCTAGTTACTTCCATCTCGTGGTTCGGCTCCGCGGTTATTACCTGCCCTAAGTAAACATAGTCTTTTACAATTTGAAGTGCACTATTACCTATATCAAAGCGCTGCTCTCTTCCGAGGTCGCTGTACATTACTTTTGTTTTCTGCAGATTAATTTTAAGACCCACCTTTCTGCTCTCCTTGTCTAACTCCGTAAACATGAGTTGCGATTCGTCCCCTGAGTTACTCATCAATGCAATGTCATCGGCGAAGCGCCGGTTAATAAGGCACTCTCCATTAACTCTTATCCCTGTAAAGGGGGTTTATCTAAGGAACTGAGCAAGTGGGTGGTAGCTCGAAAGGAACGCAGGCGGACCCAGATGACGGTGCTCGATCGTTGATCTCGTGCCTTTTTCTTGTGTTGATGATAGTTGAGCTGATGGTATCAACGTCTTCCTTATTCACTGTAATTACCCCCGGCGAAAATGTTGAAGCTATCCTGGCAATCTAACACGTGGGGACAAGCGGGCCGAAGTAGGGCTTGAGACGGTTTACGTGAACAATATCCCGTCCACGCCGACGACGGGTTGCTCGATGGCGTGAGAGGTTCAATGGCGTAGTTCACGGGTAAGGTACGCTCGACCACGCGGTAGGGACCATGATAATTACAGAGTAGCTTGGGTGATACACCAGGGGCGTAGGGCGGTTCATGCAGCCATACAAGTGATCCAGGAATGAACGTTGGGGCAGAACGATGGTGGTCGTCACGGGTGTGCTTCTGGCGCTGTTGTCGGCTGTAGTAAGCCACTTGGTTAGCTTGCGGCACTCTTCTGCGTAACGAGTGGCTTCCGAGACAGGCGTGCATTCGTAGGGATCTGGTGAGTACAGTAGTAAAGTGTCGATGGTGTGTGATGGTTGGCGACCGTACAGGAGAAAACATGGGGGAAACCCTGTAGTGACTTGCGTAGTGGTGTTATACGCGTATGTCACAAATGGAAGAACGAGGTCCCAGTTTATTTGATCAGAAGCGACATGCGCCGCGAGCATGTCCCACAGAGTACGTTTAAACCGCTCAGTCAAACCGTTCGTCTGTAGGTGGTAGGCTGTACTTTTCCGGTGTACAATATGGCACTGTTAAAGGAGTGCTTGAATTACATCGAAGAGGAAAACACGCCCTTGGTCACTGAGGAGTTCTCGAGGAGGACCATGGCGAAGCACAAAACGATTGAGTATGAAAGTTACGACGTCTTATGCTGCAGCTGTTGGAAGAGCAGCAGTTTCAGCGTACCGTGTTAGATGATCCACTGCCACGGTAGCCCATCGGTTGCTTGCCGTTGTTAATGGTAGTGGTCCGTAGAAGTCAATTCCTACACGGTCGAATGGGCGGTCTGGGCATGGAAGTGGCTGCAACGAACCTGTTGCAGGATGTGGTGGGTTTTTCCGCCGCTGACATTCGTGGCGACCGCGAATGAACTGGCGGACGAAGGCAAATATTCCACGCCAGTAATACCTTTTTAATAAACGCTCGTAGGTCTTGAAATGACAGGCGTGAGCACATTGTGGGTCGGAATGAAACGACACGCAGATATTAGAAAGCAGGGTTCGAGGAATGACTAGTATCCATTTGCTACCATCTGTTGAATAGTCGCCGGTACAAAAGGCAATTCCGAATACTGAAGTGTGGAGCCTGGCGGCGCACGGTTCGAGTGGTTGGAAGTGTCAGTCCTTCGGATAACGCGTGAAGAAGTGAAGCGATCCATGGGTCCGTTGCGTTGTGCAGAAGAGATGGTGTCCTCGTCAAGAGCTGACAACGTGTTGTCCGAGGAAACAGATGCCATTTCCGGGGATAGGGGAGATGGCGATAGTGCATCAGCATCGGTATGCTTGTGGCCGGAGCGGTATAATACGCGGATGTCATATTCTTGAAGTCGAAAAGCCCAACGGGCAAGACGACCCGATGGATCCTTGAGCGAAGACAACCAGCATAATACGTGGTGGTTCGTTACTACATCAAAAGTACGGCCATAAAGGTATGGGCGGAACTTGACAAGAGCTCAAACAATCGCCAAGCTTTTCTTCTCGATGACGGTGTAGTTCGATTCAGCCTTTGTGAAAGTTCTGCTGGCGTAGGCGACGACATACTCGGCGAATCCAGGCTTGCGTTGCGCGAGAACCGCACCAAGGCCGACACCACTGGCGTCGGTGTGGACCTCAGTTGCCGCCGTAAGATCGTAGTGACGCAGTATTGGCGGTGAAGTGAGGAGATGACGAAGAGTACAGAAGGCTTGGTCACACTCCGAAGACCATGACGAAAGATCAGTGGCCCTGCCTAGAAGTTCGGTCAAACGCGCAATGATAGAGGCGAAGTTGCGCACGAACCGGCGAAAGTAAGAGCAGAACCCCACGAAGATTCGTAACTGCTTCATAGTCGTTGGTTTGGGGAAGTCGGCGACAGCACGTAATTTAGTTGGGTCTGGAAGTATACCGTTCTTTGATACGACGTGCCCGAGAATCGTAAGTTGCCAAGCAGCAATGTGGCACTTTTTGAGGTGGAGTTGGAGCCTAGCATTCTTCAGGCACGTGAGGACGTGTTTCAGGCGCTCGAGTAGTGTCGCAAAGTCTGGTGCAAAGGCGATAATATCGTCAAAATAACAGACATATTTGCCACTTCAAACCCCGAAGAACCGAGTCCATCATGCGCTCGAAGGTGGCAGGCGCGTTACAGAGGCCGAAGGGCATGACATTAAACTCATATAGACCGTCGGGTGTCACGAAGGCTGTTTTTGGTCGATCGGCGTCTGCAAGAGGGACCTGCGAGTACCCTGAGCGCAAATCTAATGATGAAAAAACTCGGCACCTAGTAAAGTATCAAGGGCATCGTCAATCCTGGGTAAAGGATACACGTCTTTTCGAGTGATCTTATTTAGGCGCCGGTAATCCACGCAGAAGCGAACGGACCCATCATTTTTTTAACGAGCACTACAGGTGAGGCCCATGGACTTTGTGAAGGTTGAATGACGCCGCGTTGCAGCATATCCTCCACCTATTCGGTAATAACTTGGCGTTCCGCCGCAGAGACGTGGTACGGTCGTTGTCGTAGTGGCGCATGGGAGCCGGTATCGATGTAATGTAGAGTAGTAGAAGTGCGGCCAAGTGAAGGTTGAACAACATCAAAAGATTCGCGGTACTGGTACAGCAGTTAGAGGAGTTCAGAACGTTCAGATATTGACAGTCCGTCTGCGATCATCGAATCGAACACTTTCGAAGCCTGTAAGTCAGATTGGTTAATAGAACTGACGGCGGCGATGTCACTTTGCGATAATTCTTGCGGCATGGTAAAAATTTGTGCATTATCAATGGGCTGTACGCATCCAAGAGATTCGCCTTTAAACAGTTTGATGGTATGTGGAAAGGGATTGGCAAGGCAGATAGCACTGGATCCATTACAAATTGCGAGGGCTGAATAAGGGAGCAGAAGTGGTTTCCGACTTAGAAAAAGGCTTGATGGCTCAAAATATGCTGATTCATCACGCATGCCGTCGGAGACTACAGGGAGCAAAACAGCTGTTGTCGGTGGAACGTCAGTATCTTCTTTGACAACTAGCTTGTGTGCGGCTCGATTAGTCTGGTCGTAGGGCTGCTCGAACAACGGAAGCAGTTCAAGTTCGGAACGGGCACAATCTATAACGGCGTGATTAAGCGATAGGAAATACCTAGCCAAGTATTATGTATTGAGAGCAGAAGGAAAGGACGATAAACTCAACATTGTAGTGGTCATCTGCAATTGTGAGTCGGGTAGTGCAGGCGGCTATGGGTCGAACATGCAGGCTGTCCATTTGCTCGACGTAAGGGCATCATATCAAGCGGCGTGGTCACCTTTCGAAGCTTGCGGCAAAATTTGGCGTCTATAACAGACACAGCGGCACCGGTATCTACAAGAGCGTATGCATGGGCGTCGTCTACAAAAACTTCAACAATATTTGACGGCAAAGTGCGAGGACTTGAACGTTTCGATAGCGCAGCTCTTGCCTCCTGAACTGCGACGGCTAGTTTCCCTTAATTTGAGGGGCTGGTCGGGGACGCATGGGTGACAAGGAGCGACGATTGGGTGAAGCTGAACGACGAGACGAAGTTGCCGGATATTCACGGGAAGGTGTGCTTGACTGATGATGCGAACTTTCATACCCGAAAGGGGGTCGGTCCATGTAGTTGCTCCGTGATCGGGCGTCTGTGTAGCCGGGCACGCGACGACGGCAGTATCGGGAGATATGGCCAGGGCCGCCGCATGCAAAACAGATCGGCTGGTTATCACGCGTTCGCCAGGCATTTGCAGCGAGGGGTGCCGCCCACGCGACATACAGCTGAGTCGGGGCTGTGGTAGCGAGGGGAGGGGCCCATGCGACAGAAGACTGAGTAGGAGCGGTGACATGCAGCAGTCGATTGAAAGGCGAGGGCTGGTGTGGCTGCTGCCTCTTTACTGCGTCAGCATAGGTAAGAGGCGTAGCGACAACTTGCTGCTGAAAGGGCACTGGCATAGTCTCAGCCATCTGGTCCTGAAGCACATGTCGTAACATGGGAGCTAACGTGGTCGGTGGTCACTCCTGCTGCGGCTGCGGGAGCTTTTGGCGCTAACAAAACGGCAGGAGATAAAGCTGACGTGCGACCTCCTCACGCACAAAGTCTTTCATTTGTGCTAGAAGGCGGGAGTGGTCAGGCACGACGTCCAGTGCAGCGAGTGATTGGTTATTAGGCTGAAATGGACGACGGGTGAGAGCTCATTGCCGTCGCAATTCGTTGTAGCTCTGGCACAGAGTTACAACATCAGACACCATACCAGGAGTCTTCGCAAAGACAATTTGGAATACGTCGTCATCGACACCTTCCATAATGTGCTGGATTTTGGCACTTTCGCTCATTGCGGCATCGACGCGCCTGCAGAGATCGAGTATATCTTCGACAGAGGCGGTAAACGTTTCGCCAGGTTCTTGTGCCCGTGTACGCAGGCGTTGTTCGGCGCGCAACTTCCGCATGGCAGGGCGACCGAAAACCGAGGATATTGCCTGCTTGAAAGTGGCCCAGTTTACGAACTCGGATTCGTGGTTTGTGTACCACAGCTTCGCCACATTAGCCAAGTAAAAGTTGACAGTGCTCAATTTGGCAGCGTCATCCCACCTGTTTGGTCCACTGACCTTTTCGTAGGACGACAGCCAGCCCTCGACGTCTTGGTCTTCGGCGCCCAAAAAGAACGGGGGGGGGGTCTCGCTGGTGAACCTGGCCGGGGCAAGTAGCGGTTGCGAGAGGTGGTGTCGGTTGGGCAGCGTCAACTTGCATGGTCGACGGCAGGGTGCGGGATCGGAGTTCCAGGGTGTAGGTTATGTTGTTACCCAGCACGATCCACCAAATGTAAAGGGGGTTTATTGAAGGAACTGAACAAGCGGGTGGTAACTCGAAAGGAACGCAGGCGGACCCAGATGACGGTGCTCGATCGTCAATCTCGTGCCTTTTTCTTGTGTTGATAGTTGAGTTGATGGTATCAACGTCTTTCTTATTCACTGTATTCCTAACTGTTCCCATTCTAGGCTTGTGAAAACCTCCTGTAAGCACGCGCAAAATATCATTGGGGAGATTGTGTCCCCCTGCCTTACACACTTCTTGATTGGTATTCTGTTACTTTCTTTATGAAGCACTAAGGTAGCAGTTGATTCCCTGTAGATTTCTTCCAGGATGTTTATATGTACTTGATGGACCCCCTGATTACACAGTGTCTGCATGACGGCTGATATTTCTACTGAATCAAACGCCTTGCTATAATCTATGAAGGCTACTTATAGTGGTTGGTTATATTCTGAGCATTTCTCTATTACCTGATTGATAGTATGAATGTGGTCGATTGTTGAGTAGCCTGTTCGAAATCCTGCTTGTTCCTTTGATTGATTGAATTCTACTGTTTTCTTTTCTCCGTTAGCAATTACCTTTGTAAATAGTTTGTATACTACAGAGAGCAAGCTGATCGTCCTGTAATTCTTCAAGTCATTGTCATCTTCTTTCTTATGTATTAAGATGATGTTAGCATTCTTCCAAGTCTCTGGTACTCTTCCCGTCAGAAGACACTTCGTGAACAGTGTGGATAGTTTTTATAACACAATCTGTCCTCCATCTTTCAGCAGATCTGATGTTACCTGATTCTCACCAGCAGCTTTGCCTCTTTGCATGCTCTCCAAAGCTTTTCTGACTTCTTCTATCATTACTGGTGTGATATGTCATCTGGGTTACTGCTAGTTCTTATAGTATTAAGGTCGTGGTTGTCCCGGCTACTGTACAGGTCTCTGTAAAACTCCTCCACTATTTTAACTCTCCTATCCGTATTGATAGTTATTTTGCCTTCTTTGTCCCTTAGTCCATATATTCGATTTTTGCCTATCTCAAGTTTCTTCTTCACTGCTTCGACGCTTCTTTCGTTTTTCAGAGCGTGTTCAATTCTCTCCATGTTATACCTTCATACATCGCATACCTTACGTCTATTATTCAACTTCGAAAGCTCTCACAGTTCTATTTTGTTTGTTGTACTTGAGATTTTCATGATTTGATGCTTATTAATGAGATTCTTTGTTTCCTGGGAAAGCTTTCCAGTGTCCTGTCTAACTACCCTGCCTCTAACTTCCACTGCACACTCCGTAATGATACTCGTCAGAATATCATTCATTGTATCTACACAGAGGTTGGTTTCCTCACTAAGTGCCGAGAACTTGTTCTGTAGCGACACTCTGAATTCTTGTACTTTCCCTCTCAGTGCTAGCTCATTGATTGGCTTCTTGCGCATCAGTTTCTGTCGTTCCTTCTTCCTGTCTAGGCGAATTTTAGACCGTACCATTCTATGGTCACTGCTTCGTACTTTGCCAACCAGTTCCACATCCTGCACAATGCCTGAGTGTGCACTCAATATAAGGTCTATTTCGTTCTTATTTCCTCCATTAGGACTCCTCCATGTCCACTTGCAGTTTCCTCGTTTTTGGTAGAAGGTATTCAAAATCCGTAAATTATTGCGTTCTGCGAATTCTATTAGTAGCTCTCCTCTGGCGTTTCCAGTACCGATGCCATAATCTCCTACTGCCTGGTCTCCAGCCTGCTTCTTCCCTACCTTTGCATTAGTCTCCCATCAGTATAGTATACTGTATTTTTACCTTACTCATTGCCGATTCCACGTCTTCATAAAAGATTTCAACTGAAGCGTCTTTATGGCTGGATGTAGGCACGTACGCTTGTACCATGTTCATCTTGTATCTCTTATTCAGTCTAATTACGATACCTACCACCCTTTCAATAATGCTATAGTACTCCTCTATGCTGCCAGCTATATTTCTGTGATTAAGAAACCCCACTCCCAGTTCTCTTCAGTCAGCCAAGCACCGATAGCAAAGCACGTGCCTATTCTGTAGCACCGTATAGGCCTCATCTGTCCTCCTACCCTCGCTGAGCCCTATTATAGATGTGAGCCATGGGTTGTGAGGGGACTCAAAGTTCTTGCGACATTTGACAAAATTGGTAGAATCGTCAAAACACTTTTTGACAGCAGATGAAAAAGAATTAAAAGCATCTTCAGGATCACTAAACAGTTCTAAGAAAGGCCATTCTATGGCTTCTACACACTTGACAAAATTTGTTTTATCATATATAGTTTTTTTTGAGAAAAGCTTAACTGATTAGGTATGGCACAGTGAAATCGGAAAACTACAGGGTAGTGGTCAGTTAACACCCTTTAGCTCCTCGAATAGTACAGCTAGACTTCCTTCACTAGATAAGGTTCTAGCGTTAAGCGTTGCCAAGTTCAGGTTGCCAAGTTCATTACACAGCGTGTGATGTTGACTATAAGACTGGCTCCTGGAGGGAGCGTTACACTTTCAGCAGAAACACGAAGAACGTCGACACGCTGATGGTGGTCCTGATCATCAATTGCTTGGTCGGCTGAGAAAGTGATGCAATGTTCTGGGAAAAACAACTCCATACTCCTGCAGGAAGTGAAGGCCGAGAATAGCGTCCTGGGAACGTTCACGTAGCACAAAGAAACTTGCTACGAAAGTAAAACCACGGATTTGTGCTCTACTCGTGCAGGTTCGAAGCGGAGAGATAGTGTGGCCAAGAGCCGTTCGAATTATGGAGCCATGCCAGGGCATGATTACCTTCTTTAGCAGTGTGATCATTTTCCAATTGAGTATCAAATTGTCGGCCCCGGTATTCACTAAAGCACTAACTGCAGAGCCGTCCATCAGCACCAGTATATCCAGAAAAAGCCACCCATACTGTTCAGTCAAATCTACACTCTTGCTTGTTAGGGTCGATCGGAGGTCTCCAGCACATCGACTGCCAGGAACCTCACCTCCAAAGGCCGCTTTCGTTTAGTTTTGCCAGCGGGAACTGGGGGACCATGCACCAGCGTTTCGCTAGAACGGAGGTGAAAAGTGCCCCAGCGATGGTGAGCACGACTGCCGCCTAAAAACGGTGGCATGCACTGCTGAGCCAGGTAGTCCTTAATGTTCCGGGATCGCTGGCCATACCGGGGAAACACTGAATATGCTCAATACGTCGCAGCCCGAGGCGCAAATAAAGGCACTGGCGGTACAAATGGTTCGCTTCACCGCAGTGGAAATACAGAGTTCCGTGATCAGGAGTGCGGCAAACATCGGATTTCCGAGGCGATGCGCGTTTGTCGTCGACGGAATTTGCTGATTGCTCGGCAAGATGTGCTGGACCGGCGTAAACGAAAGGTGGCGGCATGCGTGTATTCTCGTAGTACAGGAGCAACTGAATCGACTGAAGGGAAACTGTAAGGGCTGCCTGAACGAACAGGGGGGAAGAGGAAGCAGGGCACTTCAAAACTTCCACATATGTCGCACGGGGGTAGTCAGCTGGGGCAGGCGTGTTATCAACACTCACAGGGTCATGAATGGCCTGGTGCAGCTCATCCTTGATGATGCTTGCAATGATACCGTAGGGAGTGGTGGTGCGGCAGCCTTTTCCAGCTCCTCGCGTACTACAAAAGCGAATAAGGTCACGCAGGCACTCGGTGTTGCTCCCAATAGCTGTGAGAACTTGAGCAGTAGACGTACTGTTCACTTGCCGCTCGTACAGGGTGGATCGATGCTCAAGCACCTCTTTCATCGTGACAGCTTCGGACAACAACTCAGCGACCGTTTTCGGAGGGCTCCATACCAGTCCAGCAAAAAGCTGCTCCTTGACTCTCTGCACCAGGTGACGCAACTTTTTCTCCTTTGACATTCTCAGATCAGCCCGTCAGAACAAGTGCGTCATGTCTTCGAAATAGGTCGTCACATTTTCATAGGGCATCTGGATGCGAGCCTGGATCGCTTGTTCATGGCGATAAGCACTCGTGTAAGTATTCGGCAGCCGGCGGCAGAATTCGTGCCACGACGTCATCTTTTCCTCATGGTTGAGGTACCATGTACGTGCTCCGTTTTCGAAGTAGAAGTACACATGTCGTAGTTTGGCCGTGTTATTCAATTTGTTCAAGGTAACCACGCGCTCGAAGTCGACCAACCAGTCCTTGATGTCTATGAGCTCGGTGCCATGAAACAGTGTTAGAACCTCTGGACTTTCAAGGGTGTACCGACTCGCCGTTGGGTTTTACGTACTTGTTGGGGTGGCTCGAACGGACGTGCTTGTCATACTTGGGAGAACTGTAACGCCGGAATGGGTGGTAATTCTCTAATCCTGCGGCTGGTACGATGAACAAGAGTGTTGCCTCGCACTGGGCTTGTGGTGCAGCTTCCAGGGGAGACTTGAAACATCCGTAAAAGGCTACCCAGCACCTCCGCCATTCGTCACATCGCTCCAGGGGTCTAGAGAAGGTTTACCAAGGTCTGAGCAACAGGATTCTTACCAAGTGTGTCGGTTGGGGTTGCTACCCAGAGCGGGGACACAGGCACACTTCTTTCTTTAGTGGTCTAAGCCTTTGCCTTGGCATACGACCTACTGCTAGAACCGGGCGGCAGTACGGTCAAAAAATGCAGTGGAGTGCCGCGTTTAAGTGTAACTCTGGTGCTGCTAGCTGGTACATGTCAAACAGAACTTTTTGTTGGCCTAGTTGGTGCATGTTAGTAGAAAGACTAAAACGCCAATGAGGCAAACACAAAAAATATGCAAACAAATGAATTCTCAGGTCACTTTATTGCAAGATGAATGGAAATTGTGGTGGCGTCTCAGAAAACACAAGCCACCTGGATGCATTTCTCAAGCCGGCTAGATTTCTCGTAGGCTGTCCTGATCACCTGTATGAAAATACGGACACAGTGAAATATTAACACAAACTTCTCTACACAGGGTGTGCTTTTCTTAGACAATAAAATTGTTTAAATAAAATATCATTACAAAAAGGCTCCTGACATTTTTGCACACAAATTCTATGTAGAGACTGAAATACCTTGTTCTAACTAAAATGATATTGGCATAACTAGTTAACAAAAACTTGTGATTTAACCTTCTAATTTATGACAGCTTTTAACAGCTTCGAAAAGACTAGTGAGAAACTCACAGCGCTGAACTGGTTTACTTTGAATAGAAGACTTTATGGCCCGTATCAAAGCAATAAAAAGATTTTAAGATGATATGAAACGGTCAAAAGCCCTCATGACAAGTTGCCAAAAAGGACAATCGAGCAATGGTGACAACGCAGTCAAAAACCTAAAGGGCCCCTAAACCACCTCCGATATGTTTTCAAACTTTTTTAAGTAGACATACACATCGTGGGCAGAATGCCGTCGCGATCAACTATTCTACATGAGGGCGCGCCAATGCGCCACCAATTCCAAGAACCAATTTGTCCTTCTTGCCGGGCCTTTGGGGCCTCCACGTGATGCCGTACGAAAATCTCTGGCGCATCGTTCAAATATCCACTCTAGCCACAAATATGCTGTGATTGGTCAAGAGCCTATCACTTACAGTTAGTCTGCAAGCAGCTGTCCACGCTGCTTATTTGGCTTATTGTTGTTTGCCGTGTTGCCCACACATGTGGGTATGAGTCAACCGTGTCGCCTTGGATGAAGTTTAGAAAGAGATGTGAGTCGGAGGTTACATGGCAAACCAATTTTAATACTACACAAAATGCAATAAAAACAAGCACACAGTAACTGGCTATACAGCGGTACTAGAACTAACTTCAATCCGAGTCAAATTAAATCCTTAACCCTAATCTCTCTAGCCCGAACGGTAATTCGGTAACGAAACGTTTTTACAGTTCACCCCGTTGTCGCATTGACTCTGTGCCCTTGCCATGTTGACAGTTTATTGAGTCTTTCATCGACGTCCTTCTCAAGCACCTATGGTAATCGTCGGTATTTTCCGCCCAATGTGCCGTTTTTGTTCATTGTCGGTGTGCTGATCTTATCTGTCATCTTCGACCCATTTGGTCAAGCCCCACTTGTCCATAGCCTGACACATTCCGATGAATGGTGTGGGCCACACTCGTTCTGGCTCGAAGTGATAAAGCTGTACAGTTGACGTCCGATTTCCTGGACCCTCAAGGGACCGTGGAAACGTCCAGAAAAACGAGCGCACGTGAAAATGCACCTTTCTTGTAGATATATTTTTCGCTTACGGAGAGCATAACGACCCGAGTCAATGCATCGCACCTGAGTCAATTCAGCCAATGCATTGTTTAGGTGACTCTGAAAAGAGCTGTTTTAAAGAAAAGAAAGAAAAAAATCCGACGTGGCCGGCGCTGCCTAATAGGTCAGCACTTGGGTGCAAAGAATTGGCCTATTTTCTATTTCACCGTGTTTCGCTTGCCCACGACGATGATGTCTGCTTCAATTTCAGTCAACGTCATCTTGCCACTGTACACCGATGACAGTGTCATCAGTGCTCGCGTCAACTCCGAGCTCCTTGGCTGTGTAGGAGATGGCTTTCTGTTCTTGGTGTCGCAGTTATCGGAATACTCCATAATTTGATGAATGATTTCGTCATCGGTCAAGTCCGCACATAGCTCAAGGTCATGAGCTATGTACATCCCCGAAAGCGAGCCGATCTGGGAGAGAAGGTTGTTACTAGAGTCGTGGCACATTCAGGGAACAGCTCACAACATCAAATGCTCTCTCGGAACCCTTCCCTCAGTGTACAAACATGTACTGTGCTCCACGGCAAAACGAGAGAGAGAGAGACAGAGAGAGGGGTTATTAGCCACCCCTCGAGTGCTTTGAAGACGCTGCTGCTACGTAGCCTACGCAGTCGCCCCTGAAGAAGGAACCAAGTCGGTTCCGATACGTCGCGTCTCCTAAACACTTTTGGTTGGAGCCTATATCGTCTCCCAGCTCGAGGTCAGCACCGGCTAAGTCCTCAATGGTTATCCTGGCTGGAATCGACACGTCAGCAGCGCGCAGATCGTCGAAGGTAGCATCCATGGATGGCAGTTCGTCACACACAGTCTCCACTCGAGGCAGGATGGTGTCGAGTGTGAAGCCCGCGTGGGAAAAACAGTTCTGCAGAGTCTCTTGCGTAACCACCTTTCACAATTCCGCTAGCATGCCGACGGCAGACCTGAGGTTAACAGCGTAGCTTTTCCCATTGTCGAAGCAGAGCACCATGCGGCCGAGCACGCGTGATTTGTAATGATGCTTTGAGTTCCGAATCGCGCCTTGGTCCATCAAGATTTCTGTGGTGTTCGGCGGCAGAAATTCGATCTGTACAGCCTTTAGGTCCTAGATGTGACCATGCGCAGCGCAGTTATCCACAAACAGCAGAACGTTTATATTTTTCTGCTCGAACCTTCTGTAAAGCTTGCACACGTATGCTTCAAATAACTGCTGCGTTACCTACGCTTTCTTGTCAGCTTCATAGAGAACAGACAGAGTCACGGCCCCCTTGAAACATCTCGGATGCTTCTACTTGCCTCTTACTAGTAACAGGAGCTTCTCGCTGCCTGACATGTTGCTACCAACGAGGACAGTGAGCCGCTCCTTGCTGTGCTTGCCGCCGTGGCAGGGGTCACCAGCGTTTTCACTGGCAGCAGCTTGTAGATCAGTCCAGTTTCGTCGCAGTTGAAAATATGATTAGGTGAAAATTGCGGAAGCAAGGACTGCAGCTTTCAATCCCGATATTCGGCAACAACGAAATCGTCGACGGCGCCGCTTTCTCCGCACATCATCATAAACTTTAAGTCATTGCAGCTCTTGAAATTGCGAAGCCATCCATCGCTGAGCTTGAAGTCCTTCATGCCCATCTGAAGCACAAAAACCTCTGCCTTCTGCTTCAGGATGTCGCCTGACACCGGGATTTTCTTAGCGATCATGGCACTGAGCTACACGGCGAGCGCTTCCTCTAGCTTGAGGTAAACAGCGTGGCTCGCGTTCTTCTTTCCAGTCCCGGTTGATTTGGCAGCCACTTCCAAGATGTTCCCCTTGTTTTTCATGAAGTCCGAAACAGTTTGCTTCGAAATTCTGAACTCCTCCTCCATCTCTACCTGTGACCGAACACGTTGGAGCTGTTCAATGATGGCGGCTGTCTTCTCCATCGTGAGCCTACGATGGGGCTTTGTGCGCTTCGAAGGCACGGACGAAGCCGCAGGAGCAGTCGGTGCCATCGCTATGAACGGCAAATTCGCTCGACGAAAAGTGCAGCATAAAACAGCAAGGAACTCGGTGGATGCTGAAGGCTGGGAAACGTAACCACTAACAATATCCCACAGCAGCAAACGATCAACCGCAGACCTGACCGCAGGGCTGACAAAACAACACGTGAACGAACACAGAGAGGTTTGGCTTGGCTAAGCCGCTAAGCTACGGCTGGCGATGGATTGAAACGTACGGTTTCGAGGTTGCGACAGCCGCGGCGCGGTGCAGCGGCCGGCGGCAGTGCTGCTGGCCATACTTGCGATTGAGTATGGTGGGCTTGAGGATATGAAAACAACTAAAATAGCGGCGATAGTGGTGACTTTGGGTCGGCGGTTAACAGTAGTAAGTCGGAGAAATCGGATGCTGAAGGCTAGAGCGTCCAGAATTTCGGACTATTTAATACATTGACTCTATGGGGAACTTGACGGTGCCACAGATGAGTCCGGGAAATCAGGCATGTCTAAAATTTCGGGCGTCTAGGAAATTGGACGTCGACTGTAGTCCCCCCAGGTACGGCTGTGCCACTTCTCGAGCCTTTTACGCCGACTTCCTTCAGAAGCTGGACAGCTCTACTGCATTCGTTGCTGTAGCGATAATGACCTTCCTTTCCTTCACAGTTGGAAGCTCTACAGCACAGTGCCAGCTCATCCTCTGATTTTCCATTACGGCTCGGGTCGCCTGCCAACAGCCTTTTTTCGACCAATCTCGTATGTGAACTTGGCGCGTCTGCACACCATCGGGGTCTCACGCACCGACGCTGCATTCCAGTGCCCGGCACGTGCTTCCGGCCTCTTACAGTGCGGACAATGCAGGGTACCGTATTTACTCGCGTAATCTTCACACTCGAGAATTCTCACGCCCCCCACATCGCCCAACAAAAATACGATTTTTTTTCCTCGAGTAATTATCGCACCTCCGAAAACTGCCGCAATAATGTCGTCCGCTTGTTCCAGCCACTGGATGGATGGATGGATGGATATGACTGTACCCTTTAGATCGGGCGGTGGCTAGCACCACCAAGCCGTAATAATTAATGAACAAAAAACTAGATTTATTTTTCCCTTAAATAGTGAGGTTGAGGCTTCGTACTTTGCAGCGAAGGATTCAATTTTCACTCGTGTCATGACTTTAGCCACCAATAAGATAACCTCCTTCTAGTTAGGTCTACCCGCTTAAAGTCTGTTTTGCCCTCACTTGCCCTAAACCCCAGTGCTTTGAAAAACTCTGCGCCATCAACCTGAACTACAGGGTGAAGCCCTTTGCAGGACATTATCAAGTGTTCGGCAGTTTTTTCTTCCTCTCCACACGCACTGCATACCGTGTCTACCTCTCCGTATTTGGCCCGATATGTCTTTGTTCGCAATACTCCCGTCCTAGCCTCTAACAGTAGAGAACTACCCCAAGTATTATCATAGATCCTTTCCTTGGCTCTTTCCTGCTTAAAAGTTCGATAGATCTCTAGTGCGAACTTCTTCATCATGCCAATTCTCCACATATCGGTCTCAGCTTCCTTCACCTTCTTCTTAACTGATAATTCTTTTTAGTTTGGCCACCTGCCGTTTTCCTAGAAATACCAGTGATATTTACCGCTGGATGAATGGATGAATGTATAAGGCTGTACCCTTTAGATCGTGCGGTGGCTAACGCCACCAAGCCGTAATACTTAGTGAACTAACCACTAGATTTATCTTTTTTCCCTTTAAATTGTAAATTTGGACGGGTACTTTGCAGTGAAAGGTTTACTTTTCACTCGTGTCTTGACTTTAGCCACCAATCAGATAACCTCCTTCTAGTTAAGTCTACCCGCTTAAAGTCTATTTTGCCCTCCCTGTCCCTAAACCTCAGTGCTTTGAAAAACTCTGCGCCATCATCCTGAACTATAGGGTGAAGCCCTTTACAGAACATTATCAAGTGTTTGGCAGGTTCTTCTTTCTCTCCACACGCACTGCATACTGTGTCTACCCCTTCGTATTTGGCCCGATATGTCTTGGTTCGCAATACTCCTGTCCTGGCCACAAACAGTAGAGAAATACCCCGAGTATTATCATAAATCCTTTCTTCGGAAATTTCCTGCCTAAAAGTTCGATATATATCTAGTGTGGACTTCTTAATCATGCCGATTCTCCACATGTCAGTCTTCGTTTTCTTCACTTTCTTCTTAACCGATAGTTCTTTTTGGTTTGGTCACCTGCTGTTTTCTAAGTATTTACCAGTCAATTTCCTGGTTCGCTTCCTCCATTTTGTATCGACATTCTTCATGTACAAGTAGCCGAAAACCTTCCTAGCCCAATGCTCCTCCCCCATTCCTCTCAATCGCTCCTCAAATTTTATCTTGCTGCTAGCTTCCCTGCCCTCAAATTATGTCCATCCCGTATCACCTTGCACTCCCTGATTAGGTGTATTCCCATGAGCTCCTAAAGCAAGCCTACCGATTCCATGTTGCTTCATTTCTCATATTGCTTGAACTTCTCATCTCAAGCACAAGACCGCATTACCGAACGTCAGACCAGGAACGATGAACCCTTTCCATATTGCTCTGACAACATCGAACCTATTGTGATTCCACAGTGCCCTGTTTTTCATTACCGCTGCATTCCTGTTACCTTTAGTCGTCACGTATATTTCGTGTTCCCTTACGTACTCGGCCCCATTCCTTATCCATGCGCCCAGATATTTGTATTTATCTGTTATCTCTAGCGTGACCTCATGTATTCTAAGCTCACTATCTTCATTGTCATTAAAAATCATGACTGCTGATTTTTTTTACTGAATCTGAAATCTAACCTATCTCCCTCATTACCGCAGATGTCCACCAATCTCTGCAAATTTTCCTTGTTGTCGGCCATTAGCACTATATCAACTGCGTACACCAATGCTGGTAGTGCCTGTTCAATGAATTTTCCTTTTTTGACGAAAGAAAGGTTGAAGATCAGTCCACATCCCTCTAATTTGGCCTCTAATCCTTGTAGGTACATCATGAATAAGAACGGTGACAGGGGACACCCTTGCCTAAGCCCCCGTTTTACCTCTGCAGGCTTGGATACCTGTTTTTCCCACTTTATAACTACCTTGTTACCTGTATAGATATCCTTTAAAAGATTAGTGACAACATGTTCCACGCCTAGTGTGTCTAGTATTCCCCACAATTCCTCTTGAACCACGCTATCGTACGCTCCCTTGATATCCAAAAATGCTAGCCACAGGGGCCTGTGTCCCTTCTCTGATATTTTGATGCACTGGGTCAGTGGCACAGATTGTCTTCCAACCTCCTATGTTTCCGAAACCCATTCTGCAGTTCTCCCAGCACCCCCTCATCCTCTATCTATGCCTGCAGTCTTTCCTTTATAATCTGCATCACCAGCCTGTAGACCACTGATGTCACTGTTATAGGACGGTAGTTGTTTATGTCAGCTTTGTCCCCCTTTTCTTTATAGATCATGCTCATCTTGCTAAGTTTCCATCCATCGGGAACTTCACCATCGATTAATATTTTGCTCACCGCCTTATTCAAAGCCTGCTTAGACTTCGGACCTAAAGTCTTTATCAGCATAATCGGAATGCCATCTAGGCCTGTTGATGTACTACTAGGAACCCCTTTCTCAGCCCTTTCCCACTCTCGTTGTGAAAATGGTTCCATTGCGCCACTTGATTCATCCTTGCCTAGTGTGGTGCATAAAGCACTTCTTTGTTGAATTTTTTCTGTCACCCTTGTTCTGATATATTCAATAGCTTCGTCCCCTTCAAGCCTAGCACCTTGGGCTGTAGTTATAAACCTCTGCTCTAGGCTCGTCTCATTTCTTAGGGAGTTTAGATGGTTCCAGAATTTCGCTGCTGCCTTTCTCTATTTCTTATGTACTTCTGCCAGCCTCTGAGCTCCCTTTCTTCTAATCTTTTGATTGCTCAGAAGGGATGCATTCCTTCTACAACTTAGAAAGGTTTCCAATTTTCTTTCAACATCATCTGTCGGTTCACCCCGCTGCTTAGCATGTCTGTGATCCCTAGAGGCTTCCTGACGTTTTGATATGGCTCTCTTAACTTCCTCAACCCTTCAACTTTTGGTATTGCGTCTTCTTATCCGGGAAGACTTGTCATGCGTCTTAGCAAGCTCTATCTCAAACAGTCTAAATAAATTCGTTTATGTCCATACTGTTTTATTATCCTCCGTGATTACTTTCTCAATTTGTTTAGTGGCTATTTTGATTTGCCCTTCTGGATAACAATTTTTCTGTAGTTGCTCATCTTGTCTCTTCCCCACTTTCACTGCTCTTCCAAATCTTAGCTTGATACGTTTGTGATCAGTACCGAAACTTCTGGAGCCACCTTAATCTATGTGCATTTCCCTGAGCTTATCATACATCCTATTTGACTTCATTGCACAATCTATCGTCGACCGCACCCTTCCTACCTCCCATGTTATTTGCCCTTCACACTTCTCGGTATTGTTGCAAATGGTCAAATCAAGCCTTTCACACATATCCATGATCATTTTGCCTGTCGCGTCGGTATACCCATCTATATCTTCTATGTGCGCATTCATATCTCCTAGTATAATTATCTCGCACTCTGTTCCTAACTACTGAATGTCCTTTGATATACACTCTACCATTGCCTGGTTTTCCTTTCTGGCGTTTGCTCCCGTCCACAAGTACACGAAACCAAGGAGTGTCATTTTACCTGCCACTTTCCCTTTTAGCCATAAATGTTCCTTGCACTCCTGCTTGACCCTTTGCCAGTCTGTGCTTTTATGAATGAATGCCCCAATACCACCCCCTTTCTGCTGCCTTCTGTTCTGTTGCAATATTCCCACGCGCCGTCCGGATATTTCGGAGGTTGTTCCATGTCCCTGAGATATGTTTCTACAAAACCGTATACCATCGGCCTCTCTTCACTTAGCTGTTCTTCTATCTCTTCCCACTTCAGCCTGTTTCTACCAACCTGCCTGTTAATATACCCTATGCCTGAGTTGGTTCGGCGCTCGTGGCTACGTCTATTTCTGCCCCGGACTCTACCTATCTTAGATACTGGTGCCACTTTGGAAGCGTATCTGTCCATAGCACCTGTCAAAGAGCCTCTCTGGTTGTTTTCCTCGTTACTAGCTATCCTGCACCCCGAAGGGCTCGCTTGCCCCCCAAAAAAGCTACTGCGCGTCCTGCAAGTCGCCAACCCACCTCATGACCTAGCCGCCCTTCGAAGTGAATTCTTTCCCGTTGAAAACCACCCCACCTATGCACCTCTCTGTTTATTTCAACCACCTCAAAACATTTTTCTCGATTCATCCAATATATCTCTTGGTTTGCGTTGACAACCGCTCTTTGCAAATTGATATCACGCACCGGCACCTCCGGTGTCGTGCATTTTCCTTCCTGTACCTGAGGGGAAATGGCGCGCATGTCATCGACGCCTTTCGCCAGTGTGGTTGCTAGTCCTGCTGTATCTTCATTTCAGACATCGTTTAAACCATCTGAAATTATCACGATGTTTCGTCTATCAGCTGTAGTTTTGAGTTCCTCGGTCGCTTGCCTCAGACTGCTTCCAACTTGCGTCCTGGGAACGCCCCTACTGCAACCCTCTTGTCACCTCTTACCCTCTATTTGATGGCTTCTGTGCATCGATTTAAATTCGAGTCCCCGGCGATTATCACATGCTGTGACTTTTCAGCTGGAGCATCCTGCACCTGGGAGCTACTTGCACCTGTGACACCGGCTGCTTTGTCCCCTCCCAACCCCACCACTACTTCGCTGAAGCTGGGCCTTGCGACAATTGAACCGGCTGAACCTGTTTTTTTAAACTTGCTTGCTCTTTCGTCTCCGCCGTTCTGGTTGCCCGTTCTCTACTGTTTTCTCCGTAGGCCGCTCTTCTGTTCACCTTCCTCGGTGGACTTCAGCCTTTCTCCCATTGCCCTCATTTTATCTTGCTCTGTCGCCAACGCAATCTCGAGCTCGGCGATTCTCATCAGTAGTTCACTCCGGGCAACCACCATTTTCTCCATTTTTTCCTCGACCTCACATTGCCTACACTTCGCGTCAGCCTCTTCTCCATCCGCTTCTACACTTGGGTCCACTTTCAAACCCACTCCACATCCTGAAGACTTTACAGTCTTTTTAACAATGTCTTTCTGACACCAATTGTCCCTATACTCGATAATTACTAAAATCGAGCCCTGCCCTACGAAAAAAAAAGTCTAAGCTCTACTACTAACATTTGCGTTGTCAATGTACGCGCACCTCCTCCACGGGTTGGCAAAAAAACAACAAAATATTCAAACACACACGCACTAACTAACCTGGTGACTGGCCCCCGAAAAAGCCGTAGCATAAAATAGGTGCTACGAAGATTTCAACTGCTGCCTTATAGTTATAAAGACAAGCTCAAAACATGCAAAAAGACTTATCTGCGCAATCAATCGGGAGCGCTCAAAAAACACGTTCATCCACCGTGACAGTCCGAACAGAAACGGTTGGATGGATGGATGGATGGATGGATGGATATGGCTGTACCCTTTAGATCGGGCGGTGGCTAGCGCCACCAAGCCGTAATACCTAATGAACCAAAAACTTTATTTATTTTTTTCCTTAAAAAGTGAGTTTGAGGATTCGTACTTTGCAGTGAAGAGTTTAATTTTCACTCGTGCCTTGGCTTTAGCCACCAATCAGATAACCTCCTTCTAGTTAAGTCTACCCGCTTAAAGTTTATTTTGCCCTCCCGGTCCCCAAACCCCAGTGCTTTGAAAAACGTTGCGCCATCATCCTGAACTATAGGGTGAAGCCCTTTACAGAACATTATCAAGTGTTCGGCAGTTTCTTCTTCCTCTCCACGCGCCCTGCCCTGCATACTGTGTCTACCCCTTTGTATTTGGCCCGATATGTCTTGGTTCGCAGTACTCCCGTCCTGGCCTCAAACAGTAGAGAACTACCCCGAGTATTATCACAGATCCTTTCCTTGACAATTTCCTGCTTAAAAGATCGATAGATTTCTAGTGCGGACTTCTTAATCATGCACATTCTCCACATGTCAGTCTCCGTTTCCTTCACTTTTTTCTTAACCGATAGTTATTTTTGGTTTGGCCACCTGCTGTTTTCTAAGTATTTACCAGTCAACGCCCTGGTTCGCTTCCTTTATTTTGTATCGACATTCTTCATGTACAAGTAGCTGAAAACCTTCCTAGCCCAACGCTCTTCCCCCATCACAACGCTGATAATGATAGCGCGCGCCATCTGGTGTCATCTCTTGAGCATCAAGCGTACTGTTATTGCACGGAGATTCAATCCAAGCCAAGCCAAGCCAAAGTGGCAAGTGCGCATTGCGGCGTGTTTTGTATGTTGTGTCAGTAATCTTGTCAAGTTATGGGGCGATACTGAAGCTACACGGCTGCTTTCAAGTTGAAAGTGATAGATCATGGTCTAAAAACGGCAACAGGGCCGCCGGTAGGCCTTTCGGAGCATACGAGTTTTGTGTTCGCTACTGGTGATGGCATCTGAAAGCCACCAAGACGCGTTGGACCTGCTGTGTTCCTAAAACTGGGATTGATGGTAAACTTAATTTTTTGAGAAAAGAAAACTGCTGACGCTTCTGTTAAATAGTTATCAGCCCAATATTGACGTCCTACGCTTACCTTTTGACGGTAAGATGCTCCTGTTGAGCATCGAACGCTACTGCGACGCCCGCAACGCCCACAAGCTTTGCGTATGGTATTCTAATTCTTGACTATTTGCTTGCACTTTTTGTGTCTCAAATAAATCTTGCCTTGTGTTGAACCTGTGCTTTTATTGTTTAGGTAAGCTTTAATTAGTACTTGTACTCTTTAACTTTAACTAGCTTTATTCAGTACAAATTAGCTTTAATTAGTACTTTATTAGTTGGCTGTTAGTTGCTGGTGTGAGAATCCCAGTTTGCGACCAATTCGTTTTCTTCCTCGCTCTGTATGTTTTCGTGGAAAGTTTTCCCCGCGCAATTCTCGCACCCCCCAACCTTGCATCAGTTTTTCGCCAGAAAAGTGTGAGGATTATGCGAGTAAATACGGTACATGCCGGCACGATTCGTATAGGCACGGGCTGGCATGGCAGCCGCGGTTCGCCAAGAACATAGACTTTCATACAATAATACCTCGAAAGGAGTCTGGTGCTGCGATCTTGTACCCCCCCCCCCCCCGGGAATTATGGGAAGTACAGACTTCAGATTGGAATGGATTTGCTAATGAACTGTCTATGAATCTTTTTCTACGGTTTAAGTTTCGTTCTACGCGCAGTAGAAGTAGTGGTGTGCGGTGAAAAGCATTGAAGCAGTGCCTTTGTTGTTCGTAGAGGCTGAAGAACACTATGTCTTTTAATTTGCTGAGATGTTGGAGCTTTATGAGTCATGTTTGGAAGTTTAAACGAAGCGTTGTCCACTGACTGCTGCGCATAGATGTAGTGTCTCATGCCAGTTCAAATCGACTGCAAAACAACGACGAAGCTAAGCCGATGCACTGTCATGCTCGTCTTACTCAATTTCAGAACAATATTAGAGGTGCATTGGGGGCAGATCACTTGAAAAGACCCACCTGGCATTGCAGCAGATGAAATGTTAAATGTTCCTCACTTGACATTGTAACCTTATCTACAAAAATAAATATTGCGTACTTTCGTGTGAAAAACAAGCACGTTTGTAGTCAAGTGGAGTAAAAATATTTCATTATATCTTGATGCGAAATCTGAAACGCAGTAGTAGGAAGCCTTCATGTGCGCGTGCCTCCGTTTTTTAGGCTGGCGACATGTTCGATCATAGTCTCTTGCAAGAGGATAGAACGGCCGCCATACTTGACAAGCCATCATGTTGGTTCTCAGCGGTCGCTCATTTACATTGAAAGTAGCGTGAGTTTCAACAAAAAGGGGGTCGTTTTTTATATATAGCAAGTTCTGAAAGCTGGAGGGTTATTTTTTGAAAGTGTTCGGCGTTTTGTACAAGAAGAAAAATTACAGCAAACAGTCTAACCCCGTTACAACAAACGCCGCTTCAACGAAATTTCCGCTACAACGAAAAATTCACGGTTCCCTGTCAGCAGTCTATAGGAGTCAATGCATAAATATTGTCGCCACAACGAACACTTTTTTCCTGCAGTCCTGCTTCTACAAAACTTTACGATGCAATTCAAAGCTCAAATTTTTACTGCTATACAGAAAACCCAATCGTTCACATTTTGATGCATTTTTAGAACCTGAAAATACGTCGCAGTCAAACACACGTTGGCACGACCAGAAACCGCCGCTATTCAGCAAGCATGGGCGCCGCCATTGCTCGACAACGATAGCAATGAGACGGCCCTGAAAGGCCCTGCTTTTGCCACTGGCTTGCTTTCGAGCCGCAGACAATCCGAAGCTGAAGCTCAGTTGCTCGTTCATGGTTTCCTTCACGCAGCTGCCGCAGCTGCTAGGTGCACCTGCGATGCCTTTCTGATTCCAATGCTTATCATTTTATTCGCGCTTGGCCGGTGTAGTATCTAATCAGAGCGGCTGTTCATCCTTATTATCAACCAAATCAGCTAGCCACGAGTGATTAATGATAAGAATGACATAGAATAAGGCAATAGTGACCACTCCACGATACCCAGCCTTCATCTCAGCGTTGTCGAATACACTTTGACGGCAGACAGCTGCTGGTGTTAACGTATTATTGCAACTGTTAGGTACGTTCACGAAAGCGGTTGCAGGCATTGTTTCAGCGTAGTTTTCACCCGGGCTTCACTCTGCATTACTGCGAACCACGTCGAGAAGCTGCTGGGAAAAAATAGGTAGCAGTGGACACTTCTGTAATTTTTAGAATAAATGTTCCTGTGTTTTGCTAGCTCAGATTAGCTGTGGCAGACAAAGAAAGTGCTTAACAGTGCAAACGCCATAAGGGGATAGAAGAGAGGAGAACAGAGCGCTGAAGTAACAACCAGAGTTTATTGCAAACCAACTGCAATATATAAGAAAACAGAATCTGCGCATAACAACGCCACATCAGCAAAATCACCCATACATGTGCCAAACGGCCTCTCACACCAAGAGCCAGTCGTATCAGTGGACCCTAGATAACTAATTTCACAGCCGTGAAGAAAAGTCGAAGGTTACCGAATACAGCAAGCATCAAATCGTTGAATGTGGAGGGCTTCGCTAATCTCGCGCTGGTTTTTATATCGCCACATAGTCAGACATTTGTCAAAAACTCACTGACAGCCACACTTTTTACAGTGGTCCGCCAAGTGGCTGGGAACGGAGCTTTTTAGAGAGTAAGCGTGCTCCCTCAAGCGATCATTAATGCATCTGACAGTTTGGCCAATGTTACAGAGCCCGCAGGTAAACAATTTCTTGTATACAATCGCTAAAACACATTCAACATACAGCGTAGCGTGTTTTTTAGTGCACGCGTCTTTCTTAGGCCCTACACTATTAACCATGCGACATAGCCCAGCGAGCTTGTCGCGTGCGCAGAACACAACTCGTACACCCATTTTGCCAGCGACCTTCTTTAGCCTATGGGAAACCTCCTGTACGCTGGGAATAACAGCCGTGCGAGAATGTGGTTTGTTCAGTAGGCTGTTGCTTTGCCCCTTATCAGGCGCTCTTAGTGGCGTAAGGAGAGTCTCGGCGATGAAAGTTAGCAGGGGATTAGGAACACCTGCTTGTTGAAGGCGATGAACTTGGTGTGAAAAACTACATTCTATCTGGTGGTGACAAGAGCGAGTTAGAGCTGCCTTTAGGCAGGAAAAAGCTCCTGAGTTGGCCGGTTGGCTCCCGACTGCTGCTCATCTTCAGCGGCACGCAGGTAAGTGCCGAGTCCCTCGACACCCAAAAAGTTCAGGAGCAGCGCCTTCTTGTGCTCCGGCGTGGCGTCCCTGGCAGTGGCATCGATGTAAACATGCAACACAGGATGCCACTGCCTCCATGGAATAAGTGATACACTGGGGCACTGAAGGAACGGAGGCAAAGAGATAGCCGCGTTCATGCTTGCCGAAGAGAGCGTCGAGACGGCAGTTCAGGAGAGATGCGGACGTAGGTGGGCCTCGTGACCGGACTGGAACAGAAAGTGCAGAAAAGTAGAATATAAGCAGGAAATACAGTGGTGGTGGGACAGCTTGCACGGATGCTGAGTCCACAGTACGATGAAGAAGGCTGCATGCCCATCTTGATGCCTGATGCACGTGGATTGAAGATTCTCGTTGCCAAAATGTAGTAACGTGCGGCGGACGCGCCGCACGGAGAACACAGAGCACGACGCTGAAGCGCCGGCCGACACGAGGTATACGCAGAAGCCGGTAGCCAAGCGAAAACTCCTTTATTATGTACAATGCCGTGCATATATACACAGGGTAGCGCCCCTGGAGGGTGAAAACATTTCACATGAAATCGAATCTGGCAACCATGAAAACGAAACCGAAACACCACACCATCCCACATGTGACTCTAAAATATTTATACAACAATAATGCCACAGAAGAAACCTCCACAATTCCTTGTACAATATTAGAAGAATGCCATGACACATAGAACGTCTGTATTTGAAACCTTAACATCCCCCTCCTTTTGTCGTAAAGTAACCAATTGAAGAACAGAGAATCAACAAACAGCATTCTAGCACGGCTGTTATTCGCAATGTACACGAGGTTTCCCATAGGCTAAAGAAGGTGGCTGGCAAAATAGGTTGTGGAAATTGTTATGACCGTCGTCAGAAGGCGCCATGCTGTCGCTGGGAAGCGTAGCCGAGAAGCGTTCCCACGCCTGGAACCCAGTTTTCTCGGAACCAGCGTCCAGACGTGACGGGGGAGCGGCGCTCTTTTAATCCTCAAACAAGTAGCCGACTGGCCGGCTGCCTATGCCCGCCAGGTCTTGTCCCTGCTAGCCGGAGGATGAGACGTCGTGTCGCCACGACGCCGTAAGCCGTTTCAGAGAGGACAACTAAGACAGCGTCTTCAAGAAACCACGGCCGCCGCCACAAATTGCCCTGCTAATTGAGCGGACAGATTGGCGGACCGTTTGATGTCTGCTGTCCGGAGCTTGGGACCCCTCGACCAGCGACACACACGACGAGGAAGAGCCCCTCTGGCGCCACCTTGCAGTGCAGTGATCACGACTCAATATTGGATGTTCACGTGCGCCGTGCATGCTCGTACCCCTCGCCTGTTGTGTGTGTGTGATTGGTGTTCCACTCAAGAAGGAGGAGCCCGACCTGGCTTATAACGACGCTGGAGAGTGCAGGACGTCGCTCTGAACCATGTAACGTCAACCACCACGCTCGTGGTTTGTGAACTCCTAACTTCATGCTGTAAATAAGTGTAAATAGTGCCATAAACCTGTTTGTTTTTTTGTATCCCCATCTTGTAAGCGCTCATTTCCTCAACCCGAAGCTACACCACGCTACCACAAAAGACCGGGCAGACCCCGGTCCGCAACAACGGGTCCTCAGTGCTGGGATCCAAAGCGACTACTGGTGAACAGCGCCGAGAGCCACCACAACTGGGTGGCAGCGGTGGGATCCACCACAACAGGTGGGATCCGCAACAAAATAGAGAGCGCCCTCCTACCTGGTGCCTTGTTCCCAGCTGCCGCACGCACGCCACCAGCGTAGCCCGGGCGCGCATAAGCACCGGCATCCGCCAAAATGGCTGCCAGGGCGCATCTTGGTCTGGACCAGTCAACCGGCGGCTTCTTCCCGCGCCGGCATGTCCGGGCAAGCTAAGCGGGTGCGCTGCGCAGGCCTACGTCACAAAGCAGCGCCATTTCCCATTGGGCGCACATGACATCCTCCTCTCCTACGAGCTGTGTTGCGCCCGACGATTCGCTCGTCGCGGCAGATGCTCTCAGGCCTCCACGAGAGGTTGACGCGCTGCTTAGCAGGTGGCTTCTCGTTCGAGCGTTCGACTTCGGCCCTTGTGCGGGAGTCGTAGCGCCCTAGGCAAGCGTACTTGCTCGGTCTTGCGGAGTTCTCTATACGGCCTGCAAGCCCGTAAGTGTCGCACTGTACTGCATCTTGGGTTCATAAACACGTTGTTGTTGTTATCCTGCCTCGTGCGTGGTTTCTGCGCCGTGCCGGAGAAAACGACGAACCCGGCTGCAATGTCTTCGCACGCAGCGGCAGTGGAGGACGTCGCGTCTCTACACGGTTACGCATAGTAGGTAAGCCTTGCGCAAACATATCTCCACATAACTGGCGCCCAACGTGGTTTCGGCATGGCTTCAGAGCAGAAGACCCCTTCGAGGCGCTCGTTCCTGTTCGATCCTGTGGCGACGGATTTGATCTCGTTCGAGGAGGACGGCTGCAACAGCACAGGGTAAGGCCCTCTCGCCGACCTTTTGGTTTCGTTCACCGGGAGAGATCCCTTTTTCGGGGCCCCCTACAGTGATGCGAGTCGCTTGAACGAGGACCGCAGTTCTAGCCAAGCCAGTAACAGGCTGTATCAGCTGTTCGAGACTCACGCGCTTACGGGCCCGTCCCCGGTGCAGTCTCCACTCGCTGGCTTTTCCCAGTCAGCAGCACGGTTGACAGCTCAAATCGCCACACCCAGTCCTTCCTACCGGGGGATCTCAGGTGTTGGCGAGAACGCGCTTACTGACCCGCCGTGGTCGCGTGCGCAAAGGGTTTACGATGTTGTTAGCGAGCGTGCTCGCTTAACCGACAACGTCGCCGCGTTCACCGACGCTCGCTGGCCTGAGACTCGCGTGGGCGACGCTTTCGACGGACTTGGGCCACCGTGCTCAGCTGTCGACCCGTTTGCCAGTCACGTGAGGCCTTAAGCACCAGTCGGAGCGCAAACTCTACCCTCCTCCATGCCGTGTACTGGCCGTTTTCGGTCGGACGCGCATGTTGGGGAACAGGCGCGCGCACCTTTATGGCCGCGCCCGCCTCGGAGCAATCACCGCTGCACGCAACTGTGGCGCAGCTCCTAAACGTTCTGTTGGAAGCGGTGCGCTCGCAGCCTCTTGCTTTAAAGGGAGACCCCGAGTCCCCTTAGCCAAGCGTTCCGAGTAGCTTAAAGGTACCTCTGCCTGAGTACAGCGCTTATTCGGACCGCATCAGTGCACAGAGTACCTCGATGCGCTGCACCGCTATCAGCAGGCTACGCGGCTGAGCGACAGCGTTATGCTAGGCTCCGTTTTGCCCGTGTCACTGACAGCCTAAGCGGCGAGGTGGTACCGGCTCGTCGGCCACCAAGCTCACTCGATGGAGGCGTTTAGGGCGCTCTTCCATAGCGAATTCCTTCCTCCTGAATACGAGCGCCACATGCGTTGTGAGTTAGAGCTTCGCACACAGCATCCCGACGAATCTCTTCTCGAGTACGCTCGGGCTTTGCAGGAGCTCTATCTCCTTGCCAATCCTACGGCATCAGACGCCGAGAAGGTGGAGCGAGCCATACGCCAGGCTCATCCAACCTTCGCCGTTTACCTTCGGAGCACCCGTTATCGTGACCTAAACGAGCTGGCATCCGATGCGAAGCATATTCAGGGCGACATTCTGGCGGCGCGAGCCTATTGCCCACCGCCGTCCGCGTCTCTCGAGCCTCGTTGTGCGTGGGCTGGTCGTGACTCGTCACACTGGGGTTCTCCGAACCATGAGGCGGCCTCTGCCGCGAGAGACCGAGATGCGCTCCACGTGTCGCACCGCGCTCTGGACCCGTACTCGTACGGCCGGGCGGCCACCGTTGCCTGGAAACGTGAACAAGAACGGAAACCCCGTGCTCCAGTGCACGAGGGGATATTCGATCGTGGAGCCCCCACTGCGGCTAGCGAACGGACACCTCGTAGCCCCGTGCTCCAGTGCACGAGGGGATATTCGATCGTGGAGCCCCCACTGCGGCTAGCGAACGGACACCTCGTAGCTCGAAAGGATCGCCAAAATTCCCCCCTGTTGGAGGAAAAGGCGTTGTGTGCTTTCGTTGCCGTGAGCGTGGTCACACCGCGCGTGAGTGCAATACGCCCCAACCGACACAAGGGCCAGCTCACCTGTCAGGAAATGGGGTGAGCCGTCGGTGAGCCCCCCCTTGCCGGCGGCTGCAGCAGTAAGAGAGCACGGGAGTGTAACACAACCTCTCGCACTGATGGCGTGTCGCGCTGGTGGACATGGCATTTCAGCCACGCCGGCGCCGTTCATCGCCCTTACGATCGCTGGACGAGAGTTTGCGGCGTTGCTGGATAGCCGGGCTTTTATCTCACTGTTCGGTGAAGAGTTTAAGGCTCATTTGCGCGACCGCTCTGTCCGCATTCGAGCTTGCGACACTGCCTTCCACCTCGCCAGTGGTACTGCCACCTCGTGCGGCACTGCGCGGTTGGTTTAGCGTTGGGAGAATCGCGCACGCCGGCAGCTTTTGTGCATCTACCTGGTCTTTCCGTACCTGTGATTCTCGGTCGCGACTTTCTCGCGTGCGCAGGTATCGTGATTGATGTCACAAGCGGAGGCTATAGGGACGGCCCTTCCGGCACCCTACGGCCTTTCGCTGCACCTCCCGTGGTCTCGGCTGCCATGAAGTCGCCGGACGCCACGAGGAAAGAGGAGGAAAGGAGACCAAGCGTTGCCCCCGCGGCCCGCGTCTCCCCCTCCGACGCCAACTTTGGTCATTTGGCCGGCGCGGCGGAAAACGGTGCGTGCGTACAGCTTTCCCTCGAGCATAATGCTGCCGCGGTGAACGAGGTCTCGGCTATGCCGGTGACCCCCTCCCCCCCCGCTAAGCAGCAACTCGAATGGCTCGCTGCCGCCTTTGCCGGACAGCTTGTCGAAACGCGAGAAAGCACGCCTGTCGTCGCTGTTGACACGTTTCAGCGACACGTTCACGGAACGCCCGGGTTGCACCTCTCTGGTAAGGCACCGGATTGACACAGGTGACGCACAACCATGGAAATGCAATTTTCGTCCCATTAGTGCAGCAAAGAGGAAAGCAATTGACCAGACACTGGATGACTTGATTGAGACCGCAGTTGTCCAACGCTCAAACAGTACTTGGAGTTCACCGGTTGTAATGGTCCCCAAAAGAGACGGCTCTCATTGGCTCTATGCGGACTACCGCCAGCTGAACGATGGTCCCCAAAAGAGACGGCTCTCATCGGCTCTGTGTGCACTACCGCCAGCTTAACAAGGTCACGAGGAAGGATGCTTATCCTATGCCTAACGTTGACTCGATCGTGGCTGCTCTAGGCGGTGCTTGCTACTTCAGCACCTTGGATGCTAGCCGCGGTTACCTACATTTTCAGATGGAGCAAGCGGATGCAGAGAAAACTGCGTTCACCTCTCACAGAGGTTTGTACGAGCTTACCCGCATGCCGTTTGGCTGTTCTGGAGCTGCAGCTACGTTCTAGGGGACGCTAAATGACAACGTACCATGGCGTACCTCGACGACATCGTCATCTTCTCTCGAACGTTCGAGGAACACCTTCACCACTTGGAGGATCTCCTCGGGAGGTTGCGTGCCGCCGGGTTGACTTTGAACCCGAAGAAAGCTCAAATAGCTGAGACTCTCATCTCACTATTAGGCTTTACCATTCAGAGCGGTCATATTCTGCCGTGCGAGGCGAAGGTACGTGCCATTGTGAAGTACCCGACGCCGGCAAACATTAAGGGCCTGAGGCGCTTCTTGGGCATGGTGAACTACCATCGACAGGTCATCCCAAACTGTGCGGCCCTCTAAGCGCCCTTGACGGTACTCTAAAAAGGTCGGCACGATGGAGCTGGGGGCCAGAACAAGAGCGAGCTTTCAAGGCGCTTTCCAAAGCTGTAGTGGCCACAGCCGAGTTAAAGCTGCCCGACCTGAACAGAGAGTTCGTTGTCCAAGCGGACGCGAGTGACCTGGGTCTCGGCGCGGTACTCCTTCAGGAGTACAATGGCGTCCGGCCAGTCGCCTTTGCGAGCCGGTCACTTAATGCCACCGAGCGTAACTATAGCGTCACAGAAAGGGAATGTCTCGCTATAGTTTTCGTTCTCCGGGTGTTCGACTGCTATGTCGACGGCCTGCCATTCGTAGTGGAAACGGACCACATGGCACTCACCTGGCTTAAGCGCTTTCGCGAGCCCTCGGGCCGCCTCGCGCGCTGGGCATTGACCTTGCAGCGGTAAAACTTTGTTGTGCGCTACCGAAAAGGGAGTTCGAACGTCGTGGCTGACGCCTTGTCACGTGCCCCCGTTTCAGCGTCCGGCACTTGTGTCCTCCACTCCCGAGAGCAATCGCATCAAGTAGACCCCGGGCCCTCTGGCTCCAAAGGGTCGAAAGGCGCGAACCTCGATGCCGAAGTGACTTTCGAGCCACCAGCCTCGGGGAGGACGCATACCTGGTAGACCCTGTCACGTCCGCCGGTACCGTATTTAGCAGAGAGGAGCTGCTCAAGGCACAGCAGGACGATCCATTTTGTCATCACATCGTTGACGAGCCCAAAGAGCTGAGCTTCGAAGTGGAGCGGGGCGGTCAAGCCGCCGGGCGCGAACGGCATTCGGCGCGACAGCTTCCTACGTACGGCATTCCTACGTACGGCATTCGGCGCGACAGCTGGCATTGCTGTCGGCGCCGAATGCCGTACGTAGGCTGGTATTGCTGCGGGCACGCTGGACTCGTACCTGCTTGATGCCAACGGCGTTCTCCTGTGCTACGTACCATTTGAAGAAGCTTCCCAGGAGTCTTTCAAGGTGGTGATACCCCGCAGTCTAAGGAAAGCCACCTTAGGTTATTTTCACGACTCGCGGTTGGCTGGACACGCGAGTAGCCATAAGATTTTTCAAAAGTTGTGCCGCTGCGCTACCTGGCCTGGCATGAAGCGCGACGCCCTTCACTACGCCCGCTCATACTGTATGTGCCAATGCGTAAAGCCTCGCGGGGGCAAGCCTCCCGGGCTCATGCAGCCGATCGACAGCCAACAACCTTGGCAAGTCGCGACCTTTGACATTATGGGACCTTTCCTAAGAAGCTGGAGAGGCCATGTTTTTCTCCTGGCTGTCACAGGTCACTTTACGAAGTGGGTCGAACTGTTTCTCCTTCGGAAGTTAACGGCACGCGTAATCTGGGACAAGTTGACCGAGGTCTTTACCCGCTTTGGCTTTCCGGCGGATTTGATCACGGACAATGCGTCCTATTTCACAACCAAGGTGTTTGTGGATGCGTGTGCTGCCTTTGGCATTAAGCACCATAAAACAACCACGTATCACCCACAGGCCAACCCGACCGAGCGGATCAACCGGAACCTCAAGCCTTTGCTGACAGCCTTTGCACAGCAACACAGGCATTGGGATGCCTGTCTTAACGAGATCGGCTTCTCCATGCGATCTACGGTCAATCGCTCGACAGGGTACACGCCCGCCTTCCTCAACTTTGGGAGAGAGCTGCCTAACCCCATGGACCGCGTTCTACGGGGTGGGGGCGGGGCAAGCGCTGCGAGGGTCAGCCCGTCTGGCTACGTGGCGGAACTGCGCTCACGGATGGACGCGGCCCTCCTCTTGGCGCGTTCCAACCTGGCAAAAGCGCGAGCTGATCAGAAGGCTCAATACGACCGGTCGCATCGGGATGTCCGTTATGATGTCGGTGATCTCGTCCTCAGGCGCAATCACGTCTTGAGTGACGCCGCCAAAGGCATCTCGGCCTCCCTTTCGGCCAAGTGGTTGGGCCCATACCGAGTGCACACCAAAGTGTCTCCCCTGGTATACAAGCTGGCTGACTCTTAAGGGAGACCAGTCGGCGGTTCAGTTCACGTCTCCGACCTCGAACCTTTCATTGCCCGCAGCAACGACTTCGGGAAGAGGAAGGCGGTCACCGAACCGCAGGGAAACCGGGATAAGGCTGGTTCCAAACCACGCCACCAGTACAAGCTGCGAAAACGCACCTAGGCTGATTTTCGTCCCTGGCATATAGCGGGACGTCATCCCCTCAATGTAAGGGAGCGGAGATTATAGCTGCTGTGCGTTTGCCCATCCAGCAGCAACAGTAACGGCTACCTGGCGAGCTTTCTCCCTGGTAACAACATTACGCGCGCTGCGCGCGGAATATCCACCCAGTTTTCAGCGCTCCCGGCTGCTCGAGAGATAAAAGCCCTTTCCCCGGTGGCTCACTCTCTCACTGGGTATCTTCCGCGTAGTCGGCGGTAGAAGGGAAGCGTGCGCCCTATTGGCTCACGCAAACTTCAATCCGACAGAGTAGGCTCTCTTTATTGGGCCAGCCTGTCGCACCTCCGGGGCTGCACCTTCAGTTGCGTTTCGGCGTTTCACCGACACCCCAGCTTTCGTTATGTTCTCCTCAATGACCCGTTCTTTCAAGAAAAAGCCCGGGAGAGAAGCCGTGCTCTCGGTCGTTCCGCAGGCACCGGCCGCGTCCGTGGCGCCTCCGTCGAATGCTCCCCCGGCCCTGGCTAACAAGACACCGCCTCGTCGTGAAGTCGCTACGTGGACGTTCCAACATGGCACTGAGGCCCCGGTCGCCTTCGTGTCGACTCGTCGCTGGTCCAAGCAACGCAAAGTCTGAGTGGGGTTAGAACCCGAGTCCGTCCCGCGACCTTACCGCGGACGCACCCTTTAGGACCTGCTCGACGCTTTCGGAAGTGCCTCGATGCCGCATGTTCCTGAGGCCTCCTACTGCGACGCTTGTGGTGTCCTGCTGGTGCACGAGGCTACCCACCTCCGTTTGAGGCTACACCGAGCGAAGTCCGGCGGTGCCCCTGCGGTCATGTCCACTCCGGCGGAGCCGCCTGGCCCGGGCCTTCAACCTGCCCTGTCTACCGACTCCGTTCAGGCGGTCGTGGCGGCGCTCGTCACGGACTTTTCATTCAAGTCGGCCATCACTGCTACGGTGTCCGCCGCCCTCCCGCGGCCCCAGGCTCCTGCTGCGACGCCGCCGAACGAAGTCACCGGGGCGCCCGACGATCTTGTGGACGGCATGGGATTTGACCTCACTTTTTTCGGTGCCAGTGAATGCTTTCATTATGGCGTCTTTAGGGCGGCCTCGGTCTTAGGAGGGGATGTGGAAATCAAGAGCGCCCTCCTACTGGCGCCTCGTTCACAGCTGCCACACGCGCGCCACCAGCGTAGCCCGGGCGCGCATAAGCACCGGCATCCGCCAAGATAGCTGCCAGGGAGCCTCTTGGTCTGGGTCAGTCAACCGTTGGCTTCTTCCCGCGCTGGTATGTCCGGGTGAGCTACGCGGGTGCGCTGCGCAGGCCTACGTCACAACGCAGCGCCATTTCCCATTGGGCGCGCATGACATCCTCCTCTCCTACAACCTGTGTTGCGCCCGACGATTCGCTCGTCGCGGCAGATGCTCTCAGGCCTCCATGAGAGGCTGACGCGCTGCTTAGCAGGCGCCTTCTCGTTCGAGCGTTCGACTTCGGCCCTTGTGCAGGAGTCGTAGCGCCCTAGGCAAGCGTACTTGCTCGGTCTTGCGGAGTTCCCTAAACGGCCTGCAAGCCCGGGAGTGTCGCACTCTGCTGCATCTTGGGTTAATAAACCCGTTGTTGTTGTTATCCTGCCTCGTGCGTGGATTCTGCGCCGTGCCGGTGAAAACGTCGATACCGGCCGCAACGTCTTCGCACGCAGCGGCAGTGGAGGACGTCGCATCCCTACACAGTTGCGCATAGTAGGTAAGCCTTGTGCAAACCTATCTCCACAAGGTGTACGAGTTGTGTTCTGCGCACGCGACAAGCTCGCTGGGCTATGTCGCAGTGTTAATAGTGAAGGGCCTAAGAAAGAAGCATGCACTAAGAAACATGCTACGCGGTATGTTGAATGTGTTTTAGTGATTGTATACAAGATATTGTTTACATGCAGGCTCTGTAACATTTGCCAAACTGGCCGATGCATAATTGATCGCTTGAAAGAGCACGTTTACTCTATAAAAGGCTCTGTTCCCAGCCACTTGGCGGACCACTGTAAAAGGTGTGGCTGTCAGCCAATTTTTGACAAGTGTCTGATTATGGGGCGATATAGAAATCAGCGCGATAGTAGCGAAGCCTTCCACATTCAGCGATTTGGTGCTTCCTGTGATACCTTCGATTTTTTTTCACGGCTGTGAAATTAGTTATCTAGGGTCCACTGATATGACTGGCTTTTAGTAAGGTAGGCCGTTTGGCAGATGTATGTGCGATTTTGCTGATGTTGCGTGGTTATGCGCAGATTCTCTTTTCCTATATATCGCAGTTGGTATGCAATGAACTTTGGTTGTTAGTTCAGCGTTCTGTTCTCATCTCTTCTATCCCCTCCTGTCATTTGCGCTGTTAAGCCCTTTTTTCGTCTACCATGCAGCACCAACCAGTCTAACCAAGCACATTGTTTCACATCAGCTATATTTTTCGATTTCAATACAATTAAATTCTCGCTTCAAGGAAATATTTTCCGCGCCCCGTGAGTTTCGTTATAGCGGGGTTCGACTGTATTCACAGAGTGAATGATGATGAGTTGGGCGAAACGCCTGTCAGTTTGTCTGTGCATCTGTTCATCCGTGCTTCTGCTTGTCCGTGCATCTGTTTGCCTGCCATGCTTCTGTTTGTGCGTCCGTCCATCGATCTGGGCAGCGCTTCCGTTGGCTAGAGCAAGTTGGAAAGCGGAATAGTCTCCAGATGGTTTTGCATTGCGGCACATAGCCCCATGGCATTTACACTCCAAAGTTCTTGTACATGCGTTTAGCGCGAGGATGGTGTCGTAGCGGAAGGTAGGTCTACGGTGTAGTCAAACGCAGCTTATACCACAGCTTGCACACCCGCGCCAACATGCAGCTGGTGCAGTGAAGCGGATTAGGAACGCGTGGCCACGAGGACAACAATGACACTTGTTGGTATGGGAACAAGGACTGGCAGCATTGTGTTTTAGCAGGTGGTGGCAAGTGGTGGGTCCTAGGTTGACACCATCCAAAAAAGCGGAGACTCGCGCACAGGACGGCTCCCTAGGCAGTAGCAGAGCGATGCACACCGTGGTGGTTAAATTCGTTCAGGCTTCACTTCTACCGCATAGAAACAATATTGTTTTACAATAAAGTTTGCGTGAAGAAAAATTAGATAACTTTATATAGCTTTCTTTTATGCTTGGCAAACAAGCGTTGCAAATTTTAGGAATGTAATCCATCCGAAGCAGATCCGAATCCTGTACTTCCCATGATTCCCATGGAAGTACACGCGTTGCTGAAGGAGCCGGGGCCCCGTAGACACTAGCGCCGGATTCCCTTCTAGGCATGAAACTCTTTGGCCAACAAACACGCAGTTGACGGAGGGTGGCGTCGCCCCCAACCAGAAGTAGACATTCCAAGCAGCGGGTGAGGGACGGCTTATGCCACGCGAGATTGGGAGGAGCATGAGAGGCGCGCTCGGCGAGCGGGCAAAGCGGCTTTGGGAGAGGATACCATGGCAAGAGAGAGAAAAAGGAGGGGTCGTCATGGTTTCGATAATCAAACGCTTCTAACTCTGCTATTACGGCACCATTTTCAAAAATTCTCACGGCTCCGTGTTTGTCATACACTCATGCACAATCCGCCCCCCCCCCCCCCCCACACAACAGAATTTCGACCTCTAGGTGGTTTAGGGATCCTTTAAAAACATCAAGCACATTCACGATATAAATTAACTATAGTAAAAATATAATAAACGAAAAAATATTAAAAAACAACAACTACCTAGCATAATAAAACCAAGCAAGCCGTGCTCGTTGCACAAGAAAAAGATGAAAAAAGTGGTCAGAAGAAGCCACTACTGAAAAGGCATGCAATGTGGTATTGTATTTCCTTCGTAGAAAATAAAAGTGAGGCTTGCTCAGACATCATTAACGGCTTGCTGACACATCATAGTTGCTGTGGCTGTCACAGCAACTATGACTATTTAGGGCACTGTGGTGAGTGTTGGCGTGCATGAGTCAAGTGGGCGCAGGGATCCCTTCAAGGGTGGGGGGAAAAAGTTCAGCACATTGTCTCCTCTTATTAGGTCAATGGAAAGAGCGGATTGGGAGCCCCCTACCCTCTCTTAGGTGGCAGGGGCGTGTCCACCCCTCTCGCCCCATGCATGCATATAAGCGTGAGCACTATCCACATACATAAGCAAGCGGCTCGTATACCATTCTACGCCTTATGACTTTTGCTTGGTGCGGTGTCACCGTTGATGTGATGAACGGCATGAAAGCAACCTTTCCTTGGAGCGACCGTATTCCAATGCGCCAGCATTTTGTAGTTGTGCGATATCAGTTCAAATAAAATTAGCTGCTAGCCTTAGTTTGTGCAAAAATTACGACATGTTGCTATCGCATTCACACTATTTCGCAATTTCGGTGGAACATACTTTATTTTTTCAAAATTTGAAAGACAAACTTCTCTACCCCACCAGTTGAATTCAGGACTTGAACTCACCAGCTTAAAGCGAGCGAGTACAAATGGAAATGAGCACGTGCGAGTATGAACGTGAATGAGTGTGAAATGGCGTGAGTGTGGACGTGATAGAGAACGTTTGTGTCTGAATCGATGAGTAAGAGCGTAAGTGCTCCGGGTGTGTGGAGGAGTGAGTGTGAAATCGAGCTAGTAGATATGTGAGTGTACGTGAGTATGAACGCGAGTGGCTATTGATGAGTCCGAGTAGGTGTGACGATACGGTAAAAAACACTTGAGTGCGAGTATAAATAGGAATGAGTACCCATGAGCTTGAGTAGGTGAGGATGAACCTGAGTGAGTCCATATGGGCATTAGTGGGCATGAGATACCACGTACAATAAGTAGCAATGGGCATGAGATGTGAGTGTGCGAGTGAGTGCCTATACTAATTGTGGGGTTTAACGTCCCAAAACCACCATATCATTATCATAGATGCCCTAGTGAAAAGCTCTAAAATTTACACCACCTGGGGTTTTATAACGTGCACCTAAATCTAAGCACACAAGCTTCATGCATTTTAGACTCCATCGAAAATGAAGCCGCCACGGCCGCAGTGAGTACCCATGAGTGTGAGTAGGCCTGAGTATAACATGAGTGCCTACGAGTGTGAGTATACGTAAGTATCGAAGTGAGTGAGTGACTATGAAGGTAAGAAGGGGTGATTATGAACATGGGCGAGTGGTTATGAGTTTGAGTAATCGTGAGTGAGCACTCATTACGTATAGTAGGCATGAGTATGAAGATTAGGTAATACTCATGAGTAAGAGTAGAGGTCTGTGATCTTTAATGACCAGCGGTTATCTTGCCTTTGCACTACCATGGTTGCTGAATGAAAAACCGCATGGTACAACCTGCCGTTTGGAATCGCTTTTTATGGGGGAGCGCGTGCCAGCCCTAGCTGCAGTTGCGGCTGCTGCAGCGCGACAGGGCGGGGACGGGAGAGACAGGGGAAACGGGTGGCGGCGGCCTCCTCGGGGCAGCAGCCGCAGCAAATCAGCTAATGGTTGTTACAACAGTGGTCCACTCAATTGTTCTAATCAGTGTTTTTAATCTCATTTATTGCAGTGATGACAAATCACGTATTTAGTACAGTACATCGAAACTATCTGGATAAGAATTGAACTTTCGTGTGCATGCCGAGCACGTGACGTTTTTTTTCCTAGAACCAGCATCTTGTTTTGAGGCTGAAAAAAAATCCAGAATGCATTTAGCAGAATCGTTATGCGCTGAATATGTGACAAAGTGCTTGTTCTATTTATGAAGATGCAATGCATTGTTCCATAAATTAGGATATTTTGATTTTTGTGGCATACTTAGCACCTTCGCGTTTTCTCAGTTGCAATGCTTGACAAGCATTTTTTTGGACACTTGACAATAGACGTTCATAGTTTTTATATGCTAAAAGTGTGTGCAAAAAACCTAAGTTGAACATTTTTCATGTTACCCGGTACCCGACAGTGTGCTGAAAAGTAATGCAGCTTCAAACGCTGGATAAAAGTAGTTTCTACAAACATGGTGACGCGCTCCTTGTAACTTTATTGAAGAGGCTGCGAAAGTATACATCATTCAAAGTGGCATTCAAAATTCTTAATGGTTCTCGGCTCACTCGTTTTACCTCCTAGAGCTTCGCTCAGGTTGCCCTTTGAGCAACGTGCCTACCAGCATGTCGCAGGACGAATTCGCAGGCGACTCTCCCTTTACTTTTCCGGCTACGACTGCTGCACCTGCTCACTCTTGGATCGTCAGGGGACCCCCTCGAGTCCACTGACGATCCAAGCTTTCCTGGATTGAAGAGCAGCTTCCGCTTTTCCTTTTCGGTCTATGTTCGCGAACGTAGCCACCGCTTGTCGTCGAAATACCTCCCATGTAGACAACGAGGTTTCATGGTTCTCAAACCATGTCTTTGCGAAGTCTTTCAGGGCGAAGTATACGCGACGTACCTTCTCTCTTTCGTCCCATCCATTCAAGCTCGCCACTCTCTCGAACAGGTCCAACCAATCTTCCACGTCCTCGTACGAGTCGCCGTGGAATACTGGCGGCTGGTGCGGTTGGCTGATGAACACTTGTGCCGGTGTTACCTGGCTAGTCATAGTGGTGGCATCCATCGTTTGACTTATCCTTGGTGTGAAGTGGAGAGGACTGAACTCAGGTGAGTCACCTCGAAGACGGCGACTTGAGCTCTGGTGTACAGGAGTCACTTCCACGGGGTTCACAGGCTGGTCGTCGGGGCTACGCTGTCTTGAACTCGCGGGGCTTCGATTCATTACCCCGCACCTCCACCAGAAATGTAGCGATGCTGAGGCAGACAGGCTAAAAAACAAGCGTCTTTATTAGGGCGAACTTGTGCCCACAAGTCTAATGACTATGGTCGTCGAGTCCGAGTAGCCGAGAGGCACAGATTCAACTATCTTCCTCTTCCTCGTAGGCCAAGCGCACGAACGCTTGGCGCATGTCAGCCGGGTCTTGCTGCTGCTCTTGCCATGATGATTGCGGTGGGCTACTTGAACGTGGCCAACCTGTCGCGGCAATATAATGAGTGCGGCGAACCATTGAGACGATCTGCACAAGCTCTGCCATGTCTCCTTCTATCTTACCGGCGTGGCGAAGAATAGGTTTTTTAATCACTAGATCGACTTTCCAAACTGCAACGTCTTCAGGGAACATCCTTGACAATTCTACGCTACTCCGGCAGTTCGAGCCACCCTGGAGAAAAGAACACTTTATGGCTGCAAACAAGAGCTAGGCGAGTCTTATACTTCATGTATCGAGGATGTTCGCTCTCTCTCTCTCTCTCTGTCAACGCGTCGTTGCCTCCATGACCGAGACAGACAAAGTGCGCCATCTGCTGAAAAGCATGGGGCCTGTTGCCTTCAATGATTTGGTAGCTAGCAAAGAACCTAACTACTGTTGCCGATATTGTAGCTATGTGCCGGCGCCTGGACCAGCCAAAATCCACATGGCTGCAGCCGGGAAGCTCTCTTGCAGCCATCCCTGACAACTCTACTGCCCACCCCTCGTTACGAGCCATGATACGCGCAATGATACGAGAGGAACTGCAGTCACTAGGTTTTCCAGCTTGTCAGTTTCCTTCTGACACCCTCAGTACAAATTTACGTGACGTCGTAAAGGAGGAGTTGGCGAATATGTCTGGTAATGCTTACACACACTCATGTCTTTCAAACCCCGCTAACGTAAGGGCAAGTCACCGCAGTCACCCCAGCCTTCATTCCATCGATTCCACCGACGATGACACTAGCCCGCCTGGCATCCCTGGCGCCCAGCAGGCAAAACCAGCTTTACTATGCAGCACCAGTACACCCGGCTTTTATAGCCCTCAGCGTCAACACCTAACCCTACTATCAACCTTGGCGCCCGACGAGACCTACATGCAACTATTGCGGATATCGTGGACACATTGCTCGTGTCTGTCGCACGCGTCAGCGAGATTAGCGTCTTAGGTTTGACACTTACGACTGGGATGACTTCGCTACTGCGGCCACTTTCCCGCACTTTCCTTACGCGCTTCTTCACGGTCGCTGTTCCTCGCCATCAGCAACTCCTAAAATGGCTTCTCACTACTGTGGTGCCTGGCATCGCTCGCCGTCCCCTCGTCGTCCCTCTACGTCGCCACTTCGACCAGCCTCTCAGTTCCCCGACTTTCGCCCGGAAAACTAAAGTACGCAGCCTTTAGGGAAAACACTTTTGGTATTGAAAACGGTGTTTTACACACCAGACGGACTTTACAAGTTCAATGTAATGCCCTTCGGCCTCTGCAAAGCGCCCGCAACAGTTGAACGCATGATTGACATTGTTTTATGTGGCCTGATGTGGAAGACTTGTCCGTGCTATTTGGACGACATTGTTGTTTTCTCTTCAACCTTCTCTCAACACTTACACCGTTTAGACGAAGTCCTCAGGCGTCTTGCTAACGCTGGCCTTCAGCTGAACACGAAAAAAGTGCTGTTTCGGCCAGCATGGCAATTAAGATCTTAGGCCAAATTGTGAGTAAGGATGGCATTTGTCCTGATCACGATAAGGTTTTGGCCGTTCTTTATTTTCCTCGTCCTGAAAGGCCCAAAGACTTACGTAGTTTCCTTGGGCTGGCTTCATACTTCCGCCAATTTATACCAGACTTTGCCTCAATAACGGCACCTTTGCACCAATTACTCGGTTTCCGTGTTCGCATCGACTGGTCTCTCGACTGCGAGTCAGCGTTTAGCCATCTGAAAAACATCCGCACATCAAAACCAGTACTTCGCCATTTTGATGAAACGGCACCCTCACTCCTGCATTCTGACGCTGGTGCTCGCCATCGGTAGTATATCCTGCAGCGCGATGAGTGATCACATTAAAAAGTCGTTGCGTATGCAAGCCACGTCCGGACCAACGCCGAAAAGAATTACACCATTACTGAACTGGAGTGTCTAGCTGTCGTGTGGTCGGTGCAGAAGCTTCGACCTTACTTACATGGCCACCATTTTACCATCATTGCAGACCACCATGTGTTGTGTGTGCTTTCCACGCTTAAGAAATCATCAAGACGCCTTGTTCGATGAATTATACGTCTTCAAGAATACGACTTCACTATTATCTACAAGTGCGAAAAGAAGCACCGGGACACAGATATGCTTTCTCGCTGCCCATTTCCTATGGCAGCATTTACTGGTCCTATTTCTAACTTCAGCGATGAGCGCTTGGATGGTCCTTCCACACCTGTTTCGTCCTTAGCGGCCATTGACAAGACCCCTCATGATGATCACGTCTCCTTCATGACGCACCAACTCGATGACCCTTACTGTCAATGCATCATAAATCACCTTCAGAGGAATTCGCGACCACCTAGTGCCCGTCTTTGCTGACAGCTGAGGCGGTTCAAGCTCAATAAACGTGTTTTTTAGCATCGCATCTATCACCCGGAGGGTTCACGTTGGGTGCATGCTCTGCCTCGCTCTCTTTGAGCCAATATTCTTAAAGCTTACCACGATGACATGATTGCTGGATTGCATTTCAGAAAATGTACGACCACATTAAATGTCACTTCTACTGGCCTGGTCTTGATCTGTCCACCAGCGTAGCAAAGTACGTTGCCTCCTGCAACCTTTGTCAGCGGCGGAAACTTCCGACATCATCTCAACGCGGAAAGCTGCAACCACTTCCCCGTACGCCAACGCCATTTGAAGTAGTTTGCATTGATCGGTATGGTCCTTTTACCATGAGTCCTAATGGACATCGATGAATCGTGACAGCTGTTGACCACCTGACAAATTATGCTGAAACATCCTGCTTGACTTCAGCCTCTGCTTCTGATGTGGCTACATTTATGCTTCAAGCTTTGATCTTGCATCATGGTGCTCCTTGTGTCATTCTGAGTGACCATGGAAAAGCTTTTTTATGCAAATTGCGGAAGAATTGCAGTCTGCGTCCGCGTGAGGCGGGCAAGCAGGCCTGCACCCACGATAGCGCCCACAACCTGGCAGGAGTTTGCGTGGGGTGCCATGATGAAGTACTACGTCATGCAAGAAAAAATCGGCAATGTTCGTGGCACAGCTGGGTGGTATAGCCCCTGTAATGGCGTACCGGGTTGTGTGATTCGTCAGAACAGCTATCAACTTATTCCCAGAAGTGGACGGAGGGAAAGGACCTAGGAGGTCAAGACTAAGCCAATAGAAGGGATCAAAAAGAACGTCAAGTGGTCAGAGGAACCCGGCAGGACTCATAGGTTTTTCCAGTATTGATACCGGTCGCATGAGGTGACGTAGATGTGGACTGAGCGATGTAGCTGCGCTCGACCTGTTTAAGTGTTTCTTCTGTGTGGTGTATTTTTCTTTAGTTGCGCAATTTTTTTCTTTTGAAGTAATCAATCAACCAGCCCCTCAAGACGTCTTGATCGATAAAGAGTGGGCCAGTAAAATCGATGCTGTACACAGTCATACGTTCGAGGCAGTCCGAGGTGACCAGCAGTGGGAGCGACATGGAGCTGGCCGATCATGCTCCCACGAAAGTGGTAAGGCATCACAAAGAGCAGTTCGTGTCCATCAGGGTGGATGTTGAAATGGTACAGCGTGGCGTGCCAGCCTTATTAAGCACGAACAATCAGTAGACGGGTTGGGTGCCGCAGAATGCATCTTCTCGATGATGTTACGTAAGACAGGGTCTCGGCGCTGTTCCTCATGGATGTTGCTTAAAGTGGAAAGAGGCAGCACACACAGCGCTTCATCAAACGCCTCAGAGGTGTCCACTTGATTCCGAGATAAGCAGTCAGTGTCATGGTGTAAACGACCAGATTTGTAGGACACCGAGCAGTTATACTCTTGGAGCCGTAGTGCCCCTCGACCAATGCACCCAGTAGAGTCCTTCAAGGACGAGAGCCAAAAAAGTGCGTGGTGATCGGTTGTGACGATGGGGGGGGGGAAGAGATAGAGAGAATAAAATGAGGGAAAGGCAGGGAGGTTAACCAGAAAATGGAGCATCCAGTTTGCTACCCTGCAATAGGGGAAGGGAGAATGGGGAAGAAAGATTGGAAAGAAAGCGAAGAGGGGAATAGATGCGCGCAAAAAAAAGGGGGGGGGGAACTGGGGTGCTACAGTCCATACAATAGGCCGCTGCCACGCAAAAAGTTCAGTAAGGCCTTCACTGATTTTCTGTGAGCACACAAATCATGTCGTCTTTCCTGCACTGATTGTTCAGACAAAGGTCTGTCGTCAAGGCGAGCTAACGCAGCAGCTAGTTGCCGTCTTTGCAGGCTGTAACGAGGGCAGTGACAGAGAACGTGCTCTATAGTTTCATCGCTGCCGCAATGACCGCAAGCAGCACTGTCTTCCACGCCGATTCGGAAGGTGAAAGCTTTGGTGAAGGCGACACCAAGCCATAGTCGGCAAAGCACCGTTGTCTCGAGTCGAGAGAGTCCAGACGGAGGCCGGAGTCGACGAGACGTGTCCAGTCTACGCAGTCGCGTGTGCCGTAAGCACTCGGTGTTCCACAGGAATTTTAATTCTGCATTAGCGATTTTTCGGATGGTCATTGCAGCATCAGTCCTTGAAAATGGTATAGATTTTTCTTCACCATTTTCGTGTGCTGATCGGGCAGCTGCATCGGCATGTTCGTTGCCCAATATGCCGCAGTGACTTGGAAGCCACAGAAACGTGATTCTGTGTCCTTCGTCGAAGAGGTGGTGATGCAGCTCTCTAATTTCCAGCACTAGTTGTTCATGAGGTCCCCGGCGTAAGGCGAATATCAAACACTGTAGTGCTGCCTTAGAGTCCGTGAACACGCTCAATTTCTTGGCTTCTTGGTGTTTAATAACTGTGACAATGAAATGTCGACCATGTGAATAGGGCGAAAATTTCACTACCACCTAAACGAGAGCAAGGCATTTTCTTTCGGTGACTGAGTAGTTCCTTTTATGCCGTGGAGAGGAGACTGCTGGCATAGGCGATAACGCGGGTGCGACCGCTTTGATGCTGAAACAGCACCAATGCCGTGGGCGCTAACATTGGTGCAGACCTATGTAGGGGCGCCAATATCGAAATGGGCCAGAACAGGTGGTTTTGTTAGAAATGTGATAGGCGTAGAGAACACCGTAGCTTGCACAGCACCCCATGTTAATGAGACATCTTTTCTCAGTAAGTCTGTGAGAGGATGGGCGACTTCTGCAAAGTTGTTCACAAAACGTCGAAAGTACGAGCACTGACCAAGAAAACTGTGGACTTCCTTAGTGCAGGTCGGAACAGGGAAGTTCCGCACAGCTCGCACTTTATTGAGATCAGGGCGCACACCAGAGGAGTCGACAAGATGGCCCAACATGCTTGGTTGCTGGCGTCCGAAGTGACACTTTGACGAGTTCAGTTGAATACCGGCATTGCGAAAAACAGCCAGTATGAAGAAAAGGCTGTTGAGATGGGTCTCAGATTGACGATATGCATTTCCGTCTCCATCGAAAATGCAGCCGCTGCAGCCGGGATTCGAACCCGTCACCTCCGGGTCAAGATAGGTCTCAGAGGTAAGAGAAAAGACGATGATGTCGTCAAGGTAACATAGAGAAATTTCGTATTTGAATCTACACAAAAGAGAGATTATCATTCACTCGAAGGTAGCCGGAGCATTGCATAACGCGATCGGCATGACCTTAAACTGCTAAAGACCATTGGGGGTGACAGAAGCGGTCTTTTCGCAGTCTATGTCGTCGACAGGAATTTGCCAGTAACCTGATCTCAGCTCAATAGAAGAAAAATACTTAGTGGCTTGAAGACAATCCAGGGCACCCAACACGAAGCCATTTCTTTCTTTTCGCCAATGTTCAGAAATGATTGGCGTTCTCGTACTACCGTCTGATGGCACGCAGTGGCAACACCAAAGCGCATTTACAAACTACTACAGAGTCCGCACGCTATATGCAGCCAACTGAGCAAGTGACATAGCAACGAAACGGGCATAATCGACTGTCCGCGATTAATGTGTACAGCGATCAGCTACTTAGCGAAAACTGGACGCAGCTTTTCTGTGACGCAGCACGGTCGAAGGTAGCTAATCGTCTATGCATGGCTAGTTGCGTGCAGCACTTAGCCTACTTGGCGTACATACCGTCTCGAGCTGTTTGCCTGCACTCCACTTCAGATCCTGCAGAGGTGCAGCGGGAAGTCTGCTGCGTTAACTTGACGATGCGAGCTTTCTGCAAGTGATGCCCTAAGGGACCTGGCAGCAAACGTAAGCGCATTTGGGCTGTCGCCTCATGAAAGTGTGTAGGCTTTATGACGCGACAGTCTAACACCATCCACTCCGCAACAGCGAGCTACTTTCATTTCTACAAATCTGCGCACGCTGAACACGTTCTTACACAACGATTGAAGTGGCAGCCATCGGCATCTCGGCACTCTAAGGTAGTCGCCAGTTACTAAAGGCATGCAGTAGGCTCAAAGCGCTGCTATGCCACACATATAGGGTTTTTGTCCCCGATACGTCATACTGGCACGCTGTTCGGCAGTCGCAACATCGTCTTCGTTCTTTGTCGACAGTTACCAGAAAAGACATGCTAGTCGGAATAATTGATCGACCACGATTCCAGGTACATAGCAACAATTTTTTTTTCAGGGTAGGGCATCGGCCATTTGTGAGTCACTTCCTGGCTACGCTTTTGCAGCAGCGCAAGAGTACCATATTGTGACCATTACATAATATATCCGCTCACGATGCGCCCTGTCAACATTACTTTCGGTTACAAAAACACCTTGTAGCACAGCGATGGCGCAGTAATTTCCCGTTGGTGCAGGTTTCCCACCACTGGCACCTGGCATTACTAAACATCCAACCAAAGCGGCTGGACTTACCATATATATATATATATATATATATATATATATATATATATATATATATATATATATATATATATATATAATAAACGCACTCGGAACGCCAGTCCTCGATATTTGCATTTTCTTCCCCTCCGCATATTAAACACACCCACTACATTAATCCTCTGCAGTCACGTTAACCGACCCCTGGCGCCGTCCCACCCGTTGGATATTTCCTGTTTTTTATTATTTTGCCAACCCGCCTCGGCTAGCTCCCTCGCTACCCTTCGCTCGTTGCCGCGGGCTGTATTGTTTTTTTTCCTGTGTGTGGAACGTCCCCCGTCTTATCTGTGCGCCACAGAGGGGTTCACAAATGGTGCGAGTGTAGAGACATCCCAGCTGATAAGCACACAACAAGCGAAGGTCACGAAACTGCCCGCGCCAGCCGACGCGTGCAGTTTCAAATAGCCTAAACACGTGCACGCGATTTTCGAGTGACGATGGCAGGATTTGCTGTCGCGAAGGGTCATTTGTCGCTATAAAGTCACAGGTTTCTGGAAAACCAGAAAAAAATCGCGTGTCGTCCAGAAAATATTGTGATGCTTTCCGTAAAGAGGTAGCACACCTAATTGTCACTTTGCTTGTTATCCGCGCATAGAGGATCTCCTCGTGTTCTAGCGAGGCAGCGGCCGTATTTTGTGCTTAATCTTGTTATCTATGGCTTGTTTTGATGCTTTGGGGTAGCTTGCTACAATGTTGCTTACTTACTACAATGTTAACAGTGGCGTCACGGTCGTCATGCGAGATTGCTGCAAAGTCATGCGTCGTAGCGCACGCATTTGCGCACCCCTCCAGATCACAGCAGATACCACTGTTGCGGTTAGTTGCGGGTAAATATTGCGAGAAAAGGTAGCCGCAAAATGCTTCTACGGCGTGCGCGGGCGGCCTGGGGACAGCTTGCAGAAGGTAGCACCATCGTGATGAATAAAGTGCAACAAAGAAGTTAATGTTCTTCCAAACAGAGTACGTGTAGGTCAATTGCGAAAGGCTAAGCGACCTAACTTTTTTCAGCACTAGGGCATGTTTTGCCCCTCCCGAAAAAGTTTTAATAAAATTTACTCTGCGTAATAAACGCACCGCTCAACTTCGCTCCGATTTCTCGATAAAAAAAGTGTGTTACGCAAGTAAACACGGTATATACACACATTCACACACACAAAAACTAAGCATTAGAACATAAAAGCTGAAAGTCCAGCAAATCAAACAAAACAAAACAAAGATGCTTTGGAGCTACTAGACCTCAGACAAATGAAAAAAAATGTTATACTCTTGCAATATTTATATATGTTATTAAAACATTGCATCTCACATGAGCAGCAACTAAGACTAGAAGCTAATAAAATTTACCATCATTTTAAAGCAAAATTTATACTGTGGTCATTAAAGCATCACAACAGACATGTGAACCGCAAGGGAAATAGAGATAAGCAACGTGCTCGCTGCGCTGTTGCTGGTGCAAATTATTTTATTGCAATATAAATTCAATGAACACTGATGAAGGGTTCTTGCAACCGCTGCTGTCACGCGTAAAGTCCTAGTTGTTAACATTCCCATGCACCATATTGTCACGTTAAAAAGACAGGAGACGTTTTTAAGGCGTCCTCACAAAAGTCCGAAGAGCGGTCGGCTCAGCGCAGCCAAAAAACAGAACAATGGCACGAGGGGAACTGCCACTTCGTCTGCCTCTTTTGCGCTGGCAGATCAAGCGCGCGGCACTGCCCCTCCTCCCTGAAGAGCATCGCCTCGATGCTAAACGAAGCGTGTATCGTAAAAAAAAAGACATTGTCACAGTGTGTGGTACGGTTTTAACCGCACCACGTGCACAATCTCGGGTCGTAGCTGTCGGCGTCGGGGTGGTTGGCTTCCGTCCGGAAGGACTTCGTAATTGACGTCGCTCACTTGTCGTAGCACTTTGTACGGGCCAAAATACCGACTGAGAAGCTTCTCAGAGAGACCTTTGCAGCGCACAGGGGTCCAAACTAACACCTGGTCACCTGGTTTATAATCGACTTGTCTGTGGCAGCGGTTGTAGCGCTGTGCATCGACGCCTTGTTGTTTCTTGATGTTTACGCGGGCTAGTTGACGTGCTTCCTCGGCTCGTTGCACGAAACACTCAGCATCTTCGTCGAGATCCTCGATGTTGTCAATGTCGCATGGGAGCATTGCGTCCAACATCGTCTGAACGTCCCGACCGTATAGAAGACGAAACGGAGTGAATCGTGTGGTCTCTTGCGTAGCGGTATTATACGCGAATGTTACGTAAGGCAGTATTTCATCCCACGTCTTGTGCTGTACGTCTATGTACATAGACAGCATATCAGTCATCGTTTTGTTAAGCCGCTCGGTCAGTCCATTTGTCTGAGGGTGATACGCTGTTGTCTTGCGATGCGTGGAGTAACTTAACTGAAAAACTTGTTCAAGGAGCCTTGCTGTAAACGCTGTTCCTCGGTCTGTGATGACACAGGATGGAGCACCGTGGCGTAATACAATTCTCTCGATGAAAAACTGAGCAACTTCACAAGCCGTGCTTTTAGGAAGCGCCTTAGTTTCAGCATAGCGGGTTAGATAATCTGTAGCGACGATTATCCACTTGTTGCCGGAAGATGACAAGGGAAACGGACCCAGGAGGTCCATGCCGACTTGATCGAAGGGTGTTCTGGGTGGCTCGATAGGGTGAAGTAATCCCGCAGGCTTAACAGATGGGGATTTTCGGCGCTGGCATTCGCGGCAGGCTTGAACGTACTGTTTAACGCAAGCGGCAAGTTTCGGCCAGTAGTAAGACTTTCGTACCCTAGCGATGGTTCGGGTGATGCCCAGATGGCCCGATGGAGGCTCGTTGTGGCAGGCAAATAGAATTTCCTCACGCAGCTCTGCGGGGACGACCAACAGGTAAGTTTTGTTGCTGGCGGCTGCGTTCTTCTTGTACAACACGCCCTGTCGTAAGCAGAAGGATGACAATCCGCGAGTTATATGCTGGGGCAGTGATACGTTGCGGCCCTCTAGATGTTCAATGATAGGTCGCAATTGAGCATCTGCTCGCTGCCGTAAAGCCAAGTCTGTTACGCTTACGGAGCCAAGGAAAGGGCAGTCCTCTTCGAAGCTCTGAGCGGCAGGCTCAACTGGCGCGCGTGACAACGTGTCCGCATCTTCGTGTGCACGACCGGACTTGTACACGATAGTGACGTCGTACTCCTGCAGACGTAGGCTCCACCTTGCCAGTCGTCCGGAGGGGTCTCTGAGGTTCGCAAGCCAGCACAGCGAGTGATGATCCGTCACTACTCTGAATGGACGGCCGTAAAGGTAAGGTCGAAACTTAGCAATTGCCCACACGACAGCAAGGCACTCCTTCTCCGTGGTACTGTAGTTTGACTCCGGGCGTGTTAGGGTTCGGCTTGCGTAGGCGATAACCTTTTCAATTCCCTCCTGCCGTTGGACGAGTACCGCGCCCAGACCGACGTTACTGGCGTCGGTATGAATTTCTGTTTCGGCTTCCTCGTCGAAATGTCCAAGAACAGGTGGTGATGCCAGGCGAAGCCGAAGCTCTGTGAATGCTGATTCTTGTTCAGCACTCCAAACGAACGGCGTATCGTCTCTAGTGAGTCTAGTTAATGGTTCGGCAATTTTCGAAAAATTGCCTATAAAGCGCCGGTAGTACGCGCATAGACCAAGAAACCGCCGCACACTTTTCTTATCGGCAGGAGTCGGGAAGGCTGCGACAGCGGCGGTTTTCTCAGGGTCAGGACGGACGCCTTCTGCGCTTACGACATGTCCAAGGAACTTTAGTTCTTCGTAACCGAAATGGCATTTTTGCGGCTTTAACGTAAGGTTAGCCGTCCGAATCGCCTCAAGTACCTGTCGTAGTCGCTTCAGATGTTCGGAGAAGCTGGTTGAAAACACGACCACATCATCCAAGTACACAAGGCAGCTTTGCCATTTTAAGTCAGTCAACACAGTGTCCATCATGCGTTGGAAGGTAGCTGGCGCAGAGCAGAGTCCGAACGGTAGCACCCGAAATTCGTAGAGGCCATCCGGCGTGACAAAGGCGGTTTTTTCACGGTCGCGCTCATCAACCTCAATTTGCCAGTAGCCACTCTTTAAATCCAGGGAAGAAAAATACTTCGCTCGTCGTAGTCGGTCAAGCGAGTCATCAATACGCGGCAGCGGATAAACATCTTTTTTTGTGACGTTGTTGAGCTTTCTGTAATCTACACAGAAGCGAAGCGTACCGTCCGAAGAGCGGTCGGCTCAGCGCAGCCAAAAAACAGAACAATGGCACGAGGGGAACTGCCACTTCGTCTGCCTCTTTTGCGCTGGCAGATCAAGCGCGCGGCAATATGCAAAAGGCGTGTGTATGGGCCAACTTGAACACATAACCAACTGTTTCAAACATCCTCCCATGCAGTAAAAGTTCCCTCGTGAACTTGTCTTCTTGTTTGAACAAATGTGGAAAAAGGTCGTGGCAATAGGAAAGGCCTTGAAAATCACACTGCTAAATAATGCCATAAACTTTGTCATTAACCACACATTCACGTGAAAAAACTGGGAGCACAATTTTGCGAGCACTGTATATCTATGCTGGTTTAAAGAAGAATTATTAAAATTAGGTTCATCGGTTTTATGTCACAAAACAAAAATCTGGTTATAAGATGCACTGTTTCAAATGAAAGCTTAATTATTTTAACCTTATAATCTCTCTGAGTGCATGGAACTAGGGCACTAGTACATATTACAACTATTATAATGTGACTCCAGAGGTTCGGAATAAATCCTGTGATCTCATGCAGAACTGCTTGCAGTGGCGGATCCAGAATGGGGACACTAGAGGCGACTAGAGTGCTTGTCGTGCACCTATTATCACCAATTAGGACAAATTAGCGGGATTTTTTTAAGCACACTATAATAGTATTTAAGCTAGTAAAAAAACAAAAAAGTAATAACCACGCCCCTCTCTCTGTTGTTACCTTAAAAAAAACCCTACCACTAAAATGATTGACTGGATCCACCCCTGACTGTACGGTACCATTTCCCTTTACCTTAGGGTCAGATTAGAGATACAGACTTTCTTTCTTTTAATGTACTATTTCATATTTAAATAAAGACAGCTGCATTTACACTGATGATTTTTAAAGCTACATGAGTAGACCAAAAAGCATGTATATGCGACCGATGGTATAGCGTCCTGTACAAAAGAATTGCTCATATGCTCTACAGCCGAATGCTGAATAACGTCACTGCCTCGAACAATAGCTTAAAAAGAAACCTCTTTGTGATGAATGGGAGATGTGACATATTAATCTCTTTTTTAGCATTTAGCATCAAATACTATGCTAAGTCAGAGTGAAATATGACAAAGACAGGCAATAATAATACGACACTTCCGGTTCGTTCAAATGTCCATAATGAAATGCAGAGGCATGAAGAAGAGTATAAATATGGTGCTGCTACATGTACACGCAACAAAATAGAACCTTTATACTAATTACCTAAATTCAATTAGTTCTACGACAATGGATATCACCAGCAATGCTTTTACTGAATGATGTCACCCTCTTCATGAGATACAAGAAAACACCACATTTGAATTCTACAAGCTTTCTGTTTACTAAGTTGAGACATTTGTTAGATCATTTGTGATGTGTTTGACAATCTGTGCAAATGCATAGCAATTGAAACAGCACCTGTTAAATCAGAGCAAAAATACTCTATTCATTACAGTGAAGTTCAATATGTTATGACAACATCCTGACACGCTAAATAAAGTCCGAATAATTTGTGACAATCTTGACTTCACAAGTATTTGAATTTCTAGACATTTAATGTTCACGTATTAGCAGTTTGTTATAAAAGGATAGGAAAGAAGCTCTATAGAGTAAAAATAGAGCTTAGTATAACATTGTTTGGAGGCCACCAAAAGAGCTTAAGACCTAGAAAAACAGTTGAATTTCTTTGGTGTTAGCGGAGGGCGTTTAAACTCTATTGCCGAAGACTAGCAAAGGCTTTTTTTTAATCACAATCAAGATGAGCCTTGCCTTAGTTTTTCTGCTAAGAAAGCATTTTCTTTTTGACCACCAAAGCTCCTCAGGGGGTGTTATAGCATCTAAAGATCATAAGTACTTTTACCTTCTCAACTAACTCTAACCAGACATACTTCCTAGTTGAAATGTATGGCTGCAAGAGGTAGATCGAACTTTTTGATTATAGAGAGCAACGTAGGTTCGTTGTGCTCTGCTGTGCATGAGCCTGCAAACACAGAAACTTGTGCAAGTACAAAATATCTGTACATGGTGACAGGCTCCCAATAGTGCTGTGATGAAGTGCTCCCAGCTTTTATTCAACTGCAAATAATTTGCTTAAGGTGCCACAGCTGTTGTTTCGTACCTATTGACCACATATTTTAGACAAATACTATTACGCTGTGCTATAGTCAGTAGGCATGGAGTACCATTCGAGTGCTTTTTAAAAACTAATGGACCAGCTGTTGTTGATCGTCTGAGCATGTTTTTACAACCAAAAGTTTACACAGACAAATGTTGCAACAATAGGATTTATTATGGATTAAATATGCCAAGCAGTGGTCTTTGAGTTGCAGTTGAAAACTGCAATATTGCTACGGGGTGCCACAGGTGAACATTGTAGAAAAGAAGACGATGTTAGGGCGAGCTCGTGCAGACCAGGCTCCATATTGTATGCCTGCCTGTTTACCATAAGTAAAGGTATTTTTTAGACGCCTTCTCCCCGTAACAATATGGTGGAGAGTGCAGGTCTTCCCAAAGTCAACACCACGACGATTCTACGCAGCGGACGTTCCTTGGCTGCCTGTGCGATGCCTGATCAAGACGAGCACGAGGATTTGTCAGAGACTACCCCAACCGTGCTTCGTCCAACTACGCAGCAACCAACAGCACCGCATCCAGCTGCTACTAACCGCACCGTCGTCCTGACTCCACCGTGTGACCCAGGCACCTTTTCGGACAGTGACAGTACTGACGTGGAGGAATGGCTTCAGCTGTACGAAAGGGTGAGCGCTTTTAGATGCGGAAGCATCTTATACTCGCGCCTTGTAGTGCGCCGTCCGCGCCGTCCGCACCGCTTCTCGAACATTCGACAGCTGACGCGCGCGCATGCGCCGTCGCGCCGTCGCCCACCATCTTTGCCGCGCGCGCTTCTCCTTCGAGAACATTTGACAGCTGACAGCGCATGCGCCGTCGCGCCGTCGCCATCTGTGCCGCGCGCGCGCTTCTCCTTCGAGAACATTCAAGAGCTGACAGTGCATGCGCCGTCGCGCTGTATATATACTCAAGGTCGGCGCTCGCTCGCTCAGTTGCCGCTCGTCGGTTGGTTTGTACGGCACGTCGACGTCCAAGGTCGCGGTGAAATGAATTCCAACGAATCCACAAACACAATGATCGACGTCCCTTCGACCAGCGCCGTCCTTTCGCATACGTGGGTACGTGTTCACTCATTTAACACCCCCTCCTACAACCACGTTAACCAATTAAGCCATCGGCCCAAGTAAGTCGCAATTTAACACCCCATTTCACAACCACGTTAACCAATTTAGCCATCGACCCAAGTAAGTCGCACTTTAACACCCCGTTAACCAATTATATGCTCCGCATCCTCCTCAGTGTTCCCCCGAGGGAAGCTGCGGGCAATTTTTTTACAACTGGGATCCGACGCTCATGTTGGCCAGTATTATTTTCCACCTTGATGGTACAGCTAAAGTTTGGTTTTCCAACCACGAGGAAGATGTCACGACTTGGGACATCTGTAAGCAGACACTCATCGATCTCTTCGGCAAGCCCATCGGGCATTGTCGTGCTGCGCAGAAAGAACTAGCGTGCCGACTCCAGTGCGGCGCCGACTTTGTTCGCCTATCTTGTCGAGCTGTGACGTAAATCGACGTCTCTTCTGATCCACCTGTGGCTGACGGTGGTTATGTCATTTCACCTAATCCTACAGTACTCTGTTCGCTCAATGTTGCGTTACCCCACACCGTCATCACAATGAAGGACAACGTGGCATGTCTCGCTATTATGAACTTTGGACTTTGCTCTGAAGTGCTGCAACGAGGAATATCCTTTGCGACCCTTGCCCCGGCCGGCGACAACCACATATCGGCCTTAACAGATGATACACCGTCATCTGCAAGTATTCGGTCGCGCAGTACACTAGACTGCATAACTGGAATGATTGCCTCTGATCTCCCGGCCGAGCATGTGTCTGCGCTTCGTGGCCTTCTTGCGTCGTATGAAGACGTCCTTGATCTCTGCGACGAACCCATAGGTCAAACGACCGTCGTAAAGCATCGGATCAACACCGGTGATGCAAATCCAGTACACCGGTGACCCTATCGTGTTTCCTCCACCTAGCGCCACGTGATCCAGCAAGAAGTCGACAAGATGCTTGCCCGAGACATCAATGAACCTTCTTCAAGTCCTTGGGCTTCGCCGTTGTGCTTATGAGAAAGAAGGATAACAGCTGGCGCTTCTGTGTCGACTACAGAAATCTTAACAAGGTTACAAAAAAAGACGTCTATCCTCTGCCGGGATAGATGACGCTCTTGACTGCCTTAGTGGAGCAAAATTATTTCTCTTCCATCGACCTTCGTTCCGGATACTGGCAGATATCACTTGATGATCTGGACCGTGAAAAGACGGCATTTATAACTCCCGACGGGCTCTATCAGTTCAAAGTAATGCCGTTCGGGTTATGCAATGCCCCGGCTACATTCGAACGAATGATGGACGCTCTTCTTCACGGTTTCAAGTGGTCAATCTGCTTATGCTACCTTGATGACGTCATTGTTTTTTCGCCAACTTTCGAAACTCACCTCGAGCGTCCTCTCAACAATTCTTTCGGTTTTCCGCAAAGCATGGCTCCAACTAAACTCGTCGAAATGTCACTTCGGCCACCGGCAGCTTACTGTCCTTGACACCTTGTCGATTCTTCTGGTGTTCGTCCCGATCTTGAGAAAATCCGCGCCATTAAAGATTTCCCTGTGCCCACCTCTGCGTACGACGTTCGAAGCTTTGTGGCCTTTGTTCTTACTTTCGTAGATTGTGCGGAATTTCGCTGACATCGCACGCCCCGCTCACGTAAACTACTAAAAAATGTAACTTTTCTGTGGGACCTGAACAACCAGAGCATTCGTTGAGCTGACGAGTAGACTTACAAGGCCACTGATTTTCGGCCACTTTGATATATGCGCTCCAACGGAAGTGCGTACCGACACTAGCGGCCACAAAATCGGAGCCGTTTGGCACAGCGACAGCATGGCTGCGAGCGCGTTATTGCATATGCTAGCCGTCTTTTATCACCAGCAGAGCAAATTACTCCATCACAGAACGCGAATGCGTCGCACTCGTCTGGGCAATGGCTAAATTTTGGCGGTATTTGTATGGACGCCCGTTCACGGTTGTCACTGATCACCACGCCTTATGCTGGTTGTCGTCCTTAAAAGATCCTAGTGGACGTCTCGGCCGGTGGGCTCTGAGGCTACAGGAATATTCCTACACGGTTGTCTACAAATCAGGTCACCACCATGAGGATGCTGATTGCTTGTCGCGTCATCCAGTAGACCCAGCAGACCTTTCTGAGAGCGATGAGTCTACTTGCGTTTTGGCACTTTCTGCGTTTAGCAACATAGGAGATCAGCAACGCCGTGATCCTCACCTCAGAGATATAATACTACGGCTTAGTGGCCCCACAACTTCTCCGTCTCTCCGTATGTTCCTGCGCCAAGATGGCGTCTTATATCGCTACAGCATGCATCCCTGACGGACCTGAGCTGCTGTTGGTCATCCCACAACATATGCGTCAGACTGTCCTTGCACAGTGTCATGTTATTTACGACAGCTGGTCACCTGGGAGTTTCAAGAACTTATGACCGCGTTCGACGTCGCTTCTTTTGGCCCGGTATTTACCGATCCGTCTGCCGTTACGTCGCCTCATGCAAGTCCTGTCAACACCGCAAAAAAACAAGCAACTCTTCCAGCGGGACGCCTTCAGCCCATTCAGATCCATCCGAACCATTATATAGGGTAGGTGTTGACTTACTAGGACCGTTCCCTTTATCGGCCAGCGGAAACAAGTGGATAGCATTCGCCACGGTATACACCACACGGTATGCCATCACGCGGGCCCTTCCTACCAGTGTGCGACCGACGTCGCTGACTTTCTTCTAGAAGACGTCATTTGTCACAATGCAGAAACAGCAGCAGTCGAATCCAGGAAACTCACTCTAATTTTACCAGAACACTGCAAACTGATCGGAAGAGAACCTCGTCTTCTTCACTCGCTGCGCGTGTTCTTCGTTGTTCTCTTGATGCTGCATATTCAATGTGGCATTTGCCCCCCTCCAGAAAGCAGCGTCCCGATGCTCTTCTACAAAAGACAGTGTAGTAGATGTCTGGTGTAAATCAGTCCGAAAAGTAGGGCTTCATTCGCACAACGTGCACGATTTCTGTTTTTTGCTGGCGAGTTATCGAGGGGCTGTCAGGAACGACCCACGTAATTAACGTCGCTCAGGCCTTGTAAAACTGTGTAGGGGCCAAAATACTTCTTCAGCAATTTTTCAGACAGTCCGCGGCGGCGTATAGGACTCCATACCCAGACTTTGTCGCCGGCCGATAGACGACAAGTCGGTGTCGCAGATTATAACATTGAGCGTCATAATTTTGCTGCTGGGTGATTCGGACACGCGCAAGCTGCCTCGCTTCTTCTGCTCGTTGGATAAAAGATGCAGCGTCCAATAAATCGATGTCATTGCAGTCGTGCAGTAACATGGCGTCAAGCATCGTCGTCACTTCGCGGCCATAAGGAGACTGAACGGCGTTCTTCGTGTAGTTTCTTGCTGCGCTGTATTATAGGCGAACGTGATGTACGGTAGAATGTCGTCCCAGTTCTTGCGATCCACTCAACGTACATACTCAACATGTCGGCAATAGTCTTGTTGAGGCGTTCTGTTAAGCCGTTGGTTTGTGGATGATAGGAAGTGGTTTTCCGATGGGCTGTTCCACTGGCTCAAGCACTGTCTTCAGGAGCGGGGCTGTAAAAGCGGCACCTCGATCCGTTATTATGATTGTTGGAGCACCGTGCCTCAGGACGATATTTTCTACGCAGAATCGTGCGGTTTCAACGGCGGTCCACTTGACAAAGCCTTTGTTTCCGCATAGCGCATAATACAATCAGTGGCGACTATATCCCACTTCTTGCTAGCATGGGAAGTCGGATATGGTCCAAGGAGATCCATTCCAATTTGGGCAAAAGGTACCATGGGCACTTGAATTGGTTGTAATAGTCCAGCTGGTTTTAACGGTGGTGATTTTCGTCATTGGCAACTGAGGCACGTGCGCACGTAATGCTTCACAATAGCTGGAAGTCTTGGCCAGTAGTATTTCTGTTGAATTCTGGCCAATCTGCGTGTGTATCCGAGGTGACCAGACGTTGGCTCATCGTGGCAAGCACAAAGTATCTCCTCACGAAGTGACGTCGGAACGACAAGTAGGTGGGTGCTTCCTCTGGGAGAAAAGTTCTTCTTATAGAGAACCCAATACGTAAGCAGAATGACGGCAGGCTCCTTGCAAATCTTATAGGGATGGTTGTTGTCCGGCCATTCAAAAATTCAATAAAAGGAAGCAACTCACCGTCTTCTTTCTGCTTGCACGAAATCGTAGTGGTGTCAACGACTCCTACAAACGCCATGCTGTCATCTTCTGTGTCATCGTCCCGCTTATCGGTGACCTTGATAAGCAATCGGCGTCGGCGTGCTGCCGTCCGGACTTATACACGACCATCATATCAAAACTCTTGAAGGCGTAAGCTCCACCGTGCGAGCCGACCAGGCGGTATTTCAAGTTGGTCGCCAGCAGAGGGAATGATGGTCGCTGACTACGTGGAAGGAACGAACCATAGAGGTACGGCGAACTTCATAACCGCCCATACGACAGCAAGACACCTTTTTCCGCTGTGTAGTAGTTGGACTCGCACGGGAAAGCGTCCTACTAGCATATGCGATCACACGCTCTGCTGAGTCTTGCCACTGGATGAGTGCAGCGCCTAAACCCACGTTGCTGGCATCTGTATGGACCATGGTAGGAGCATCCTCATCAAAGTGAGCAAGCACAGGCGTAGTCTGCAGGCGTTTGTCGGAGATCAACGAATGCCACCTGTTGATCGTCGCCCCATGTGAACGAAACGTCTTCTCTTGTGACTCGTGTTAACGGCGAGGCTATGTGGGAGAAATTGGCAAATAAACCTTCGGTAGTATGCGCATAGCCCAGGAAACGCCTGACTACATTCTGGTCTTTTGGTACCGGGAATTTTTTGACGGCCACAATCTTATCGGGATCAGGTCGAACACCTTCATGGCTCACCACATGGCCTAAAAATTGAAGCTCTTTGAAACCGAAATGACACTTCTCGGGTTTCAGTGTCAGGCAGGCAGACCTTATTGCCCTGAATACCGATAGCAGCCAGCTCAAGGTTTCCTCAAAAAAAAAACATAGGTCGTCCAGATAGACCAGACATGTCTGCCACTTAAGGCCTGACAGAACGGTATCCATCGTCTCTGAAAAGTTGGCGGGGGCTGCGCACAATCCGAATGGCAAGACTTTAAATTCATAAAGCCCGTCAGGCGTTACAAAAGCCGTTTTTTTCTCTATCTCGCTCGTCGACCTCAATTTGCCAATACCCACTTTAGATGTCCATTGACGA